>JAOEHV020181490.1:0-13554 GCA_025447995.2 Isaurus tuberculatus | reverse complement strand
GTTTGAAGTGAAGGGCAAGAGGAAGCGAGGACGACCAAAGAAGATGTGGAAGACGCAAGTAGAGAAGGAGAGCAAGAATGTTGGTTTGGAGAAAAAGGATGCCATGAATCAAGCAAAATGGAGAGTGGGAGTTGGAGAGATTGCTGCCAAAGTGGGGTAAATCTGGCCACCCCAGTTTACGGGGATAAACCCGGATCAAAATTGGATTGATGATGATGATGGTGGAAGATAAACTAAGATTTTAATAAGGAATGTTCAACCATGTTTGGAAACTCAGGGAACAGCATACTTCTTTTTATATTCAAATCTTTCAGTCCTGGGAGCAAGTTTTTCAATCAACTCACCCACCCTTTTCAAAAACATATTTCTACAAAATTTCAGTGAGGTTAATAGTTCACTGGTTTAGCAGTTTTATCCAAAAAGTTAAACTTATCAACTGATAAATTTGGCCACTCTTTGGACAAAACTAATGGGCTCAGATGTTAATTTATTTTGTTAAGATCAGCACCAATCTCATCATGATTGCCTATCCTGTTTTGTATCAAAAGATGTTTTGTTACTGTTACGCTGAGATATGCAAATGGCGATGAAAAAATGTTATTTTTGCAAGGCAAATGCCCAGGCAAAGGTGTATACTTCAATTGTGTTGTGCACAATAATATAAACAATAAAGTCAGATATTTGCAACGAAAAGACAAAAACTTGGAAAAATACTCAAAGACATAATCTTGAAACAGACTTCAGCCAAAATGTCATAAAACATCAGATGCAAATAAAAAAGTCTTAAAATATTTTGGTACATTAATATTTTATTATTTGAAAGTTCAAAGAAGCAATTTACATTGCTAATTTGAAACCCTCTCTTAACAAACAAATTAAGTCCTTTGAACTTTGCCTGTTCCCCAGAGGAATCACTTAATAATAACTCTTTTGTTTTATCGATCCTTTTAAACGAAAACCTTTTATCTGCGTTTCATAACCTGAAGATGGTTGAGTGAACCGAAAACGTTCGTTTTTTTAAAATAACTTTTTAACTTTTAACACAAACTTTTTAGCCTTATATATTTTTAATAATTTTTATGGAGAATTCAATTTTAAACATTTTGTTATTTGGTTGTAATTTAGCAACGGATGAAAACATAACTAACTTACTGAAACAGGTTGCAATACTGAGGGTCGACGTCCTCTCCTTTTGTTTCTGAGTGACATTACTAAAGCTTGTTGAGTGTGACCATTTTTTATTACACTGACAGGCTGATAAAATCCCTCCCGTCTATTACATCTTAGGTCCCATACCATAATATTACCATCACGGGCTCCAGTTGCAAAAACAACTAAAAAAGAGAGAAACTTTAAGTAGCTTTATTATATGTCAGGCTTGCTGAGCGGGCAAGATGATGCGAATTCTGTTTTCTGATTGCTTACACGAGTGGGCAAGATAGGGCCATCTTGCCAGCTTGGGATTCGCAGTAGTAAAGAGAAATTCTTTGGCCATATAATAAATCCTTTATTGAACAAGCTTGTTCGGTCAAGATAGCTGGATATTGGCCTCATTCTTTTTTTGCATTTTCACAGACCTCGACTTTGTCTCAGTCCATAATAACGCAAAAAAAGAACTTGGCCAATATCCAGCCATCTTGGTCTCATGCTTGTTCAATAAGTAAACGCATATATACTCTTATTATTTAAGCATGAACTAAAACTTTAGAAATACATTTGTATTTTTCTAACCTAACAGACTTCAATAAAGCTTAATTGGAAAAAAAAAAACTAAAACTAATTAGAAAAAAATTGACTAGTTAAAAACAAAACTTAACTGAATCCAAAAATTAACTACAACATAGTATATATTAATTTTCTTTAACTTTTTAGTTGCAAAGCATCTTCTTCCATTGAAAAACATAGGAAAGGTAAAAAACTCAGAAATGAATGATGAAAGTTGTGGGAAGAGAATAAATGAGTTCACTCCTCCTGACTAACAGGTTCTTTGTTGAACCAATTGTATACCAGTTTTCTCTTCCAAAACTCAGATTTTAGAAAAAAGACAAGAAAGCTGGGAAGCCCATCTCTGCTTTGGAGCATGGAGATATGCTTATGAGTAAAATTAAATGTAACAAAACAAATTTCTAGAAAAAACTTACACATATCTCTATTCCTGAAGCTGACGGACTTGACACTGCAACTGTGTCCCTTAAACAATGCAAGAGCCTCATCCCTGTTGATGTCCCATAGATTAGTTGTTTGATCTCCTGAAGCAGTCAACTGTAGATAAAGTATCAAATCAGTTTAAACTTAACCCACAGCATAATAAACTGAGAAGTAATAATTCAGTATTAAGGTTAGAGCATTTTGTATGTGGACAACACTATCATTTATTGTTGTGGCTACTGCTTCCAATAAATTGAAGCCACTATGTAAAAAAATGGTGTGAGTGAATGAGAATAACAACTAGTGTTTGAATCCCATTAATATCGCTAAACTTGTTGAAATTTTATGACAGCTTTGTTACTAATTTGAGGATCAAATCAAAGTCTGTAGCAGAGTTTTGGAACTAGCTGGACTGATATGTCAAACTGACGGTGAACTAGCTAAATTGTTTCAGGTTGCATAGCTACATCTTGTGTCTGTGTGTCTGTATACCAAATTTGTGTGTGATGAGAGTCCTTTAATTGCTTTGGTCTGACCTCAGTCTTAAACTGCAAGAAGTTTCCAAGCAAGATATTACATTTATTGTTATTATGCCTTTCAACACAACTCCAACTGGAATAACAGAGGCAACAGGCTACTTCCCACAGTTTCAGACAATCCCCAGTCCATCTCTTGTTCCATTACCACAATTTATTCCCTTCCATGCCTGACTCTTCCAAACAGTTCCAAGTATTGTAGTGTGTGCAGCAGCTTAAGGTCATGTGCCATTCCAAGAATGTCAAGCTGTTTTGTATGTGTTCATATTAATAGCTTATTTTTTATCTTATGTACAGGCTCAGTGATATCAATTTTAGTGTAGTCGTAAAAATAATCAAACTTCCATGTACATTAAAAAACTTATTGTTTATTCAAGCTAACATGAATGACAATAAAAGGCACCCTTATATTTTTGCATCGGCTTACCAGTTTGGGTTCATTATGCATCCAAGCAATATCAAAAACAGCATTAGAATGTGCCACCCAATCTGAAATCCAGTTTAAGTCAATCATTAATTTAATGTTGGTTTTTCATCTTAAACACAAGTTTAGTTAATAAGAATACAAAGAGTACTAAACAAAAAATATTTTACAAGTTTTCATCAACTTGGATCATATAAATCTCTAGTATAAACAATAAAAGTATCAATGGCGATCAAGATTTACCTTTGACAACAGACTTCGGGCCATATTTCTTGGTGTTAAGCAACTGGATGCACCCATCTTCGTCTGCAACTGCCAATAAATGACCGAAGTTTGAAGCTATGGGGAGGAAATCACACATCGGTATTCGATAAAGTTGTGATTGATTGATTAATACAATACAAATTAACCATAAGTTTTGACTCAATGCTGTGCACGAATTTTACCTTTGCTGAACTGACAGGCGAAAGGCGGAATATCATACTGAAAAAAAAAGGATTAATAATCAGATTATTAGAAATAAACAACTGAGACCTGATGGTTTATAATATGGCAAAAAAAAATTTTTAATTTACCACAAAATATCGTCAAAAGTGATGATTAACCATTTTACCTGTGCTTCGCGGCTCATAACCAAATGCTCATCGGGTTTTAGGCATCTAAATGATTCAATTGCAAATTCGGTAGACAGATCTGAAGAAAAAATAGATTATAAGTTAACCTTACAAACGAAAAACTGATGTCTTTCATTCCAAAAGTCCAATAATCTGATAGGTCAAATCTTACGCTGTCTTCGACAATTTGTGAGCAGTTGTCTCTGCCATATTTCATTCATGAGAGCCATCGTCACCAATTAACGGAAGTGTAACAACGTTTTTAAAAACAAATTGAAATAAAAAACTAGAAAAAACTCAAAAATAAGAGACACAGAAACGCATTTCCAGCGAAGAAATTAGATCAAAAGACGCGCGAAATTTTCAGCTCGTGTTTTCATTGGACTTTTGTGAAAATATCCCAGAAACCTTTGCAAACAAGGCTCACAAAGTAGGAACTTTGAATTCTGGGTCATTTTTTTTTCTAAAAAAATTTGTTTGAAGGTTAATATTAAACACTGAAGAAAATATCCAGTGAAGTTTGACTTGTAACATTTTGCTGGTATGGAATATAAAACGTTGTTTTTCGTGGTGCTGTTTGCAGCTCACCTAGACAGCAGTTTTGCCGCAGACAAAAAGAAAACGAAGATTAACAAACTACAAATAGGTGTAAAGAAAAGAATCAAAGATTGCAAGCTAAGATCAACAAAGGGTGATGTACTACATATGCACTACACGGTGAGTGCAGCAAACCCGTTTATGAAATATTCAGTCGTCATTCCTATGTAAATGCACTAATAGCTGTAATACTTTGTGGTGGTATTTAGAGGAGATGAGCTTTTAAAAACAAAGTGAACTTAACAAAGCTTGTGATTGGTTAAAAAAAATGTTTGACTAAACTTATCTTCCTTTTGATACGTTATTAAACTTTCTGTGATCTCAACGCCAAGTAAAAAATCCCGAAACTCGTTCATTAGTTTCACCCCCTAATTTTCCAAACCAAAATGCAACTAGGATAAACACTGCGACAAAACTTTGAAAACTGTTTTTAAAACAGGTGAACTAAACCTTGAGCCCTAATGGATATTGTCTTGAAAGCCAAGGTGGCAAAACTTCACGATGTCAGCTTGTTGATCTTAAAGCCCCATTGCTCCTTTCAGTCTCAGTAGAAAATAAAGAAAAATACTTGAGCAAAACTAAAAATTTATAGTTTAAAGTTTAAGCTTTTATGGTTTGAAATGTGATATTTGCTTTTATATGTAGCCAAATGGTCTTTTCGTCTTTTCCAAAACAATGAAATAACCATCTATTCCATTTACAAGATAAAAACAAAATTAATAAATATTCTTAAAAATTTCAGCCATATATGGTATAGCAACATTGTTGCTTATCCTGCCTTTAGTTTAAAGGGAGATGTTTTTTTAACCCTGTATTCTGATGGTTAATTGTGATAATTTAGTGAGTGTTTCATATTTAAAAGGGGGTCAAAACCCCAATCAGACTTGTATAATTAGTTAATGAGAAATCTTAGAAAGGGGCTTTTGAGTCGTACTTCAAATCTCTTACCCCCTAGTTAAGAATCTTAACTACTGTTAGTGGGACATATTTGACCAGTTGGCTGTGTTAAAAAGTTAATTTGTGGTTAGGATTACAGAGGAGGATTGTTAAGAATGAGATTTGAACCCAGGTCTTCCTATTTGGAAAAACAGTGGTGTGGGTAGAGATTTGGTACAGCTCTATGTAACTTATAATAAAATTTTGAATTTAAGTTTCTAAGTTATCCCAACAACTAGGGTAAACTAGAAGATGGAACAGAGTTTGACAGTAGCATTCCTCGAGGAGAACCATTTGTTTTTACCTTGGGAAAAGGACAAGTTATCAAAGGTGAACAAAAAATTTTGCAAATGTAGATATAGATTGTGTATTTATTAAAACTATAGATAAAAAGTATAACTATAGTATTATGTTTATTTGTTATGGTCAATGACAGAATAAAATATTTTGGCAAAGACGAACATTTACATTATTATAAATGTCAAATTTTAAAAATCCAAAAATTTTTTGTTCATCAAAAATCATTGTTGGTTGTTTCAAATCGCTTCTGTTCAGTGGTGTTTGGAGTTCTAAAGTAAATTGTAAAATCTGCAAACTTAAATTGATACAAGAATGTTTGTATAAAAATCAATGAAACCTTTGTAATTAGTTGATACAGCATGTAAGTTGGACAACTCCAGGTTGAATTATTTTATGATTATAGGTGGAAATACAGCAAAGAGCTGACAATTTGAGTAGTGGCACATCGATCTGATAAAGCCTTATGCTTTAATTAAATACCCTCACCTTACCCACTTTGAAGGATGATCTTTGACTTATCTAAAATAAGAATTGTAGTTATTAGTATTTGACTTCTAATAAGAATTTTTTATTTATTATTTAATCACTGTTTTTGCTGTTGGTGTCATTTTGTTACAGGTTGGGACCAGGGGCTTCTTAAGTAAGTGAAAATTAAAATATTAAAATGGTATAAAGTTAAAAAAATGTTTAAAAGTTTGAAAATAAACATTTTGACTCAGTCTTTACTAATAAGTCATCTTCAGGTTAAAATGTGAACTTAAACAAAAACAATGCATTTAGTTAATAAATCTTAAGTAAAAATTGTTACTGATAACTTTTGTTAAGTGCTGTACTTGTACTTTCATAAACATAATATTTGATCTTACAGCAAAATCCAAAGAGATAGAAAAGGTCTTCACAAATGCTTGTTTCAATCAAAATCAGCCAAAGAGTATAACTTATTAAAACATAGATATTACCATGAGTTCAAGTTTTTCTCCTAAATAATTTTCTGAGACCTAGGTGGTCCTAAGCCCAATGAACATATAATATTTGAAACATATAGCTTAACTTAAAGTGCAAATGAACCCTATTTTGATTGAAGGTGACAAAAGTTAGTGTCAGGTTGCCTGTCATTTAACTTTTGTTTTGTTCTACATATTCATTTATTTAAAAAAAACACACCCTTATAATATGATATAAATTGAAAATGTTTTTTGCTTACTTCAGTATGTGTGTAGGAGAGAAAAGAAAGTTGGTTATTCCTTCACATTTGGGTGAGTTTGCCTTAGTAAATATTGTCAAGGTAAACCTTAGTACAAGTAGATCTTTCTTGTTTTTCAGCATCCTAAAACATATGCAGCCATTGTTCAGATTTCATAACTCTTGACAACATTATATCTGCTTTGGATATTTTCACCCATTTTATATTGTATCTTTTAAGTGGCCAACTGCCATTATGCACCAGGTTTTTAGGGAGTGCTACCTAATAAAGATCGATCATTCTCTTTTAATATTGATACTGTTCTTGTTGATTACTTTTTATTAGTTCATAATTATTCATAATATTATTTTGTCCTTACTGTTAGCTAAACACTCTGGCTATGTTAAATAAAGGTTATTTTTGTTGCTAAGCAAAACAGAAAATGAGTTTTGTAACAAGAAGTGTTATTTATGTTCATTCAGAAATTACTATGAATCATTATCATGGTAGTTTTAAATAAAATAAAATGTAAATATTTAGACTTTAGTACCCTTTGTGATATTTATATAGTAATTTATTCCTGACGATAATGATATAGATAAATTCACATGTTAACTAACTTCCAAGCATCATTTAACTTTTTAGTTATTCTTGGAAGTTGTTTTTTAAAAAATATTATAAGTTACTACAGCGTTAAAAAATACTGTTGTTGTTCTAAAAACTAGAGTTTTTATTTGTTGTTGTTAAATCCTAACAGGTTATGGTGATAGTGGAGCACCACCCAAAATACCTGGTAAGTACTAACTTTATTAATCTTGACACTTAAACCAGCTTTGCCCAGTCTTGACGGATGCTCCCTTTTTGAGCAGCAAAAATTGGACAGTTAAGATTACCTTATTTCTCTCTCCCTTGCCACTCCCTTTCCAAATTGCATAATAAACTTTATTTTAAAAAAAATTCTCATTGTAAGTGTGATATAAATGACAAAAAGTACAGAAAGATCACTGCTAGTAAGAAGTTGGACTTTTTGATAATTGTAGTGTATTAATCTTTGTTCTAGGAAATTGACTACATTGAGGCTATAATTTTTTTTGTTTAATAATGAGAGGGGGCTTTGAAGAGTAGTAACAACTAGACTGATAGATGAAAAGGGGTATGATGGAAAACAAAGTATATGAAAGTAATGGCAGAAATGGTGTCGAAGAATGGTCTGTGTGTGGTCATGCCAACAAAAAACAGTTTGATGTGAAGATAGGTATTACCCATGATGATTCATAGAGTTCAGAGGATTCAACAAAGTTTTTAGCACAGATGAAAAAACTTGCTATATATTTTTCCTGGATTGAACATTATTGAATAAAAATGGAGTGTGTACTTTAAATATAGCAGTTAAGTAAATTTTTGCTTTCTTATTGAGTGTGTATTGCCTTTTTACAGTTAAGTATGATTGATTTGCCATTAAAATCTTTTGTTTACTAGGAGGTGCAACTCTTATTTTTGAAGTTGAACTGCTCAAGATTGAAGGAAAAAAAGAAGAACTTTAATGGTTAAAGACTGTGAATAAATGCATCCTTTTCTGTAATATTGTTTTTTGCTAAGTCAACTTAATGTTCCACAGAATTGTTTGAGGGGAGGGCCCAATTAGGGTACCAAATTAATGTACGAGGCACATGGCTAGGGCTCATCTGGAATGTCTCACAATAGTATAAAGGGGATGACAGGGGTATAGCTGAGACACTTGGCTGGAAATCCCAATTAAGTGTAGGATATAATAATAATAATAATGACTTTATTAATGACTTTATTTAGGTGTCAAGTCGTTCTAGCCGGCCACAAAGGCCTACTAATTGGGGACACCATCTTTACCACTCGAAGGTGGACGGAGACTTTTCACATGACAGACAAATATACACACAAACACAGAAGTCTCCGAGGGCCTACGGTTTAATGTCCTTATCTGAGAAGACGCAAAGGTCTAACCATTTGCAAATGTTAGAGCAAAGGCAGCACCTTCTCCTTAATTATTTTAAGACATGGTTGAGTGTCCCACCTATTTTTAAGAATACAAGTCATTTCACCCCATTGTTGTTTTACCACAGCATTTGCCTCACCTTGTAGTTGTTTCGCCCCATCAAAGGTTTTTAGTTTTATGTATTATGGTTTTTCTCAAAAGTCCAAATAATACAATAAGTTTTGCATTATAAAGATATTTGAATGAATATCTTTTTTGGTCTTAGCAGAAGCAATTTATCGCATACTGAAAAAAAAAAGAATTAATTTACCTTAGTCTGGTGTGGCTTTAACATGCTTTTTGATTTAAATACAAAACAAGTTTATTGTGATTGTTCCATGTAACTATTTTTACATAAAATAGCAAAAACCAATAAAAATGCAAGGATTTTTTTTATCTTACCAAATATAATCATAAATTTGACTGTCTCCATGTTCCGTTTTTCTGAAAACAATGTAAGTTAAATGTCAAAATGCGTACCCTAGGCTCTACAAGTATGTTCAAATGATTGAGTCCAGGAGAACGATTTTTTTTAACATTGTAAGGCTTGCATTTTAATGTTTTTAAACAATAAATGAAAATTTTACTGTTTACCTGGCTGAATTATCAGTTGGTCCAGTGAAAAACATGCAGTTTTTCATGTCATTTCATTTTCACATATGGAGGCATGGCAAACCACTGTCATTTATAGTGTAAACAAGCTCTGGTTGAGTTTGGGAATGCACCGCAACATAAGGAAGGATTTTTGATTGTTTTATTAACTTATTTTAGAAGTTTCTTACACTATTTTTTTAATGCATTCACAAACTAAACAAAAGATTACAAACTAGAAATGATAAACAAAATTTTAGTCATGCACTTCGCAAAATTCAGAGAAAATAATTTATTGTAATTTGAAAGTTGCCAGATTTAAAGAAAGTCTCAAATCTTTTGTCAAAAATTACTCTTAAACGACAATTTTATGTTGGTTAAGCAAAACTAATTGAAACATTAAAAATTAGCAAACGTTAAACAAAATTTATGTCACATGCTTTGCCAGATTCAGAAAACAACATTGATTTTTCAAAGTTGCAAATCATTTGCAAAAAATACTCAAACAAGACTTTTATGTTTTAAGACTACAAAGTAGAAAACACTCATACCTAGCTTTTTGGGTATTTATTTTAAAGCATTAACTGTTATGTATATGGGGCAAAACAACCACTTACCATTAATAAGTATATCTGAATGGTGCTTGATCTGCCCAACTTTAGGTTCGGATAATCCCTTGAATTGTGAATAAAAAAATGCAACCTCAAACTTTGGTGTTCCACTAAGTTTTGAGGGTCTCAACTGAGATGTCAAACTGAAATGGATGGAGCTTATCCAAGGTACCAAAGTGGGCATCCAACTAAAATGAAAGAGGCAACCTAAGATAACTAGAATTAGGTTATAGCTAATCTGTATCAAACAGTATGAGGAAATAGAGTTCTGCTTTCACATGTAAAACTTGGACAAATCAGTAAGATAAAGTCAGTTTAGTTTTTCTTTCCATTTCAAAATCATAATATTATTTTGTAATCATTTATAATTCAAATACATTTTCAGTGAAATCTTCACCTGGCCTAAAATTTTGTACATTTATCATTGTGGGTTAAGGAATAGGACTAACAAATATTCCTGGCAATAAGCAAATGGTTGGCAAGCTGAGACAAAAAGAAGAATGAAAAATAGTGCACAGCTGTCAACTCCTGAGAGTTACAAGGAGTGAGAAGCTAGGGTCCAGCCCCCTGTTGGGTCCAGGGCAGGGCAAAGCCCTGGTGGGAAGGGGGGTGCAGAGGGGCAAAGCCCACCCCAGAAAAATTAGGATTTTAGGTTTTTAAAGGTGATTTTCAATGCCAATTGGGGCTACTTCAAGAATGTGTGAGTGTGTGACACTGAGGTAAAATGTGTGAGTCTCACACAGGATGTGTGAGAGTTGACAGGTATGGCTAGTATACCATTAGATCTTCAGTGTCAAACTATCACTCAATTACAAATTAGCTTGCTCACCAACATCTTCTAGTTAGGGGCCTTTGTCAAACTATGAAAAGCTCTAAGATGTCAAATCTACTTCAGAATGTACAGAATTTTTAAATATAGGGTAGTAGGTGTAAAAAAACTCGGACAATCTAATTTTTTTTAAATTTTAAAAGATATCACTGAAAGATTATTTAAGGTGTTGAGAATTGTGATTTCTCATAAAGCTTGTTGAAATTGTTTTTTATTTCTTACTGGAAACTTCTGACTAAGCATGTTGAGAAAATAGGACACATGTTAACATAGCAATATATATATAAATTATACACAAAGTTCTGCTAAATAAGGTTCACGGTGACACCAATAGGCTAATAATTAATATTATTATTAATAATGTTAAATTGTTCTTTTCTTGAGTTCAATATTTAAAAAATTAGCACACATTTGCTCTAATATTGAAAATAAGCTTAAAAAATTCATGACTTGTAAATCAATTTCTCTTTAAACTGATTAATTTGTAGACTTAATATTTTTCATTTCAAAAAAATGCAAGACAAGAATTGGTAATAAACCAAATAGCAAACTCAACTTATTAATCCCTGCCCTTGCTATTTTTACAATACCTTAGATATTATCAGAGTGAATCTACAACTTAATAACTACTATTATGCTTTAAACATTCCAAATCTTAATGAATTAATGTCTTTTGAGTGCATCTGTATAATGTTTTCAAACTGTATATTTCTATGTTGTTATAAGCATTATTCATCCAGCCGCTGAAACGATCTACCAACTTTCCTTGGTCCAAGTGTTACCATTTTCTGTCTTGCTTCTCTTCGTCCACTTTCTTTATGGTCATATATACAATCGTGTTGTTCTGGGAGTCGATGTAGTTGACAAAACACATATTCTGGGAAAAAAATTTAAAAAATTCTTAGATTTAGTAACTTTAATTAGCTTAAAAAATATTAAGAAACTATTTGAAGCTGAGCATTTCTATTTTAATGTTCACAACAATGCTTTGGTTTTCAAGAAGCAAGTTAAAATACTTTGTTAATTTGACTAGTTTCAAATTTACAACATTGTTAAATAAATATTTTTAATATTCTATTTATACCTTTTAACCCTTAATTAAGCTAGATTTCTTCACTTAGTTGATTCTTTATGCTCAGATTTTAAAATGAGCTATCACCGTGTTAAATGGGCACTTTCTAACTTACCACATTTACATTGTCCCAGCTCTCGTTGAGCGAGTTCGAGTTTTGCCTTGCACGTCCAGCATCGTTTTTTATTTTTTTGCAAAGGCCGATTTTCTGGTAAAGCTTTTCTCGTATTACTCGAAGTTGAAGCACCATCCGTTTCTTCTCCACAGTTCGTATCTCGAGAGCTTTCTTCAGCGTCCGCAATTAATACTGATGTACCATCCGAGGTTTGACTGACAGAAATATTATCTGTTGTGTCCGAACAGTTTTCCATGCTTGATATTTCAGCATTCGAAGCGAGTACAGCGCGAGATACCGAGAGCGTGTTAGATGAAACTCCATTCGACGTTGTGACGTTAACTTTTTCGTCTCTTTGTCTTCGACGCAGCTCTAGACAAAAAAGAAAAGAGAGAAAGGATTTCTTTTCTTATTCTAAAAAGCTACCACCTCGATTAGCAGTAGCAAATATGGTTCTTTAAAAAAATCAGGAAACGACTTCCTTTGCACCAAACGAACGCTATAGCATGCTAAAAATCTACAGAAAAGACGACCAAAGTTCAAAACTTTGAAAAAGGACTTAACTTACCGTCTTTATAACATTTCGAGCATAAATTCATAGTCTGTGGTGACCTGAAGGTTCCCAAAAACAAAAAAAAACAAGAATTCCAAGAGTAAATACCACGACCAACAAAAATCACATGCGAGGACATGGAATGTTTCCATTCGTAGTTTTTTCAATGAGATACTCACCCCCAAAAGCCACAAGGACATCGTGGAGGTTCACTCTCTGCATTATCCATGTTATAAGCAAATAAATCGCCGAATAATTTGTGAAATAATCAAGATGAAGGCCAAAATTTTTTTCTATATCCTAAAACAACGAGAACTTCAAGATGGCTGCCATTATTTACCATACTTTTCTATATTAGGCTATTGTTCCCAATCTCTCTCCTTTACCTTGTTATTGCGCAATACAAGCAACCGCGTTTAAAATCACCAGCGGTAAACAATAAAAGTTCACAGAAATCATGTCTACTCCAATAAAATGGCCACTAAATACTTCTCTTATAAACAGACCTTCGTGGAAGTTATCAAGTTCAATCATTTGTGGACTTGTAGGAGGCTGCAGCAAAATAATGATTGGTAAGCTGCAGGAAAAATAATAGAAACGTCAATCTTTTGTGTAATGTTTTACTAGTCTTTTTATATCGCTTAGTTTTAAACAGATAATTGTTTTTAGATTTTTTGAATCATGGTTGGCAGTTAGGTCATATATATGTAAATATAAACAAAAAATTAGATGTTGAGTGCATCGAGATTGCTTGATGTATTTATTTTTTTGCAAGGGCAAGCCCCTGTCTACACAGGACCTAAAAGTAAAATCGAGTTTTCTTGTCATTTTGAAACTTGAGTAGCTCTAAACGATCGTGTAAGGGAGCTAGGACTGCTGGTATTTATTGATGTATTTCAATTCAAAGTTCGAAACGTCAGAATCTAGCTTATGGATTAATTACAGACTACGAGGTACAGCACAGGCGGCCCAAACAAACCGTTCGAATAATTCGAATTTGATTTCCAACGGTCGCTCTCAGCTGAATTTACCGA
>JAOEHV020181397.1:0-13556 GCA_025447995.2 Isaurus tuberculatus | reverse complement strand
AAATAATTTCACCTTACTACTGAAAATCCCGAGCGGGCAAGATGGGCCTATCTTGCCCGCCCGTGTAACCAATCAGAACCCAGAACTCGCTTCATCTTGCCCGCTCAGCGAGCCTGCCATATAATAAAGCAATTTACTACATTTAAAACACCAATGTTTGTGGCGCAATATCAAGCAATTATCTGGTATATTTTATTGCAACGTTTTTTATTACACTCACTTGAATTTTTTTATGAATTATTATACGTAAAAGATTAGAAAAAGTCAGTGCTTCCCAATATTGCAAGTTTTTAACAATGATTTCATTCACTCCACTACACTACTTTATTATTAGTATTACAAAAACTGTACAAAAAAAATCAGTTTCCTACACTAACTTAAGTTTTAGTGACGAAAATAAAGGAAAATATTAAATTTAAACAAGGAAATAGTTTTTCCGAATTAAGTTGTTATAGTTTTAAAAGAAAACTTTTGAAATGCTTCGGCAAATAGATACAATTTTTTAATTTAGACAACTCAAACGTGAAATCTTTTTAAGTGGTGTAACATGGCTTCTTTTGAGCGTTTTATGGTGAGTGATTTGCTCAAGTTTTGATTGCACTTGTAGTGCAGTTATCGAAGCAAATCGGTACGAAATGACTTTGCCGCTATGTATATAGAGCTGCGAAAAGAAAGTCCGAAACAAAAATCGTTATTTCTGTTGTTGTTTTATTATTCAAGCTAGTTAGATATTTTTAAAGGAATGAAAACTTTTCGGAGCAATAATTATTCTTCAGCTATGTTGACAAGTTAATTTATGTTAAGTAAATAAACAAATAAAATTACAGTTCAGTGTTCAAAGTGTACTAAAGAATATTGAGTTCGTAATAAAATAACAATGAATGGTTCTACAGTGATTTTCATTCACATGAAAAATCGACGGGATTCGTGTACCCGTCTGCGTGATCAATGCAGCGCTGGTACGAACTATTATAAAGCCACGTATTGGAATGGAACTAGAATTTTCATTTGATACTTATTTTTAATCCAAACATAAATAAAATCAATTGATAAAATTGTCCTTACCCGTTGCCGAGAAGCAAATGGTTACCGTGGAGAGAAAAACAAGCGCAAAAACTTGCATAGTGAATAAACTTTTCATAAAGTTAAGACAAAGATCTCTTGATTTTGTATCTCTTCGTTCTTTGACCTCTCCGTCCTAAGTGTAAGGTTTTATCTGTTCGTCCGCTATTTATTTTGACGCGTGCGACTGTATATTGATACAGTATCTAAAACTAAATTAATATAAAACAAACATAAATTTATAAAATTGTGCAATATTTACATTCGACCCCATACAGTTTTTGGGCGTTGTTTACTACCGAGTCGTACAAGGCTTATCTTTAATGCCAAACGTTTTAACTAATAAAAATTCTGTCTTTAAACTATAATTACATACAATCCTACCAACGCGTACGCTTTTTTCTAAACATAAAAATAAACATAAACATAACTATTTTCTTTTCATCTTAGTGCAATTTCTTATTCTTTGTTTTCTTATTTGAGGAATCAGTGTGGAAACTGCAAACTCATCCAATCTAATAATAATATTCATTTTTAACGGTTTTACGCTGTACATTGCTTGAAGCATTATTTTATCAAGATTACATCAACGATAATTACATGTAATCTTAAATATTTGATTGCCTTAAATGGTACATGTGATTTTTAATGACGTAGTTGTAAAAGCGGCATTTAAAAAAAAGTTCTTTTTTACAACATTTTTAATTAAGAAGGCCATCAAAATTTGCTTTCTCCGGAACAATTAAGCCTTTCATATTTACATTAAAAACACTCACTTGAGGAAATGAATTAAAATAGAAATGATAAAGAATATTAAGATGCGGCAATTGCCAAACATCTTACGGCTTTTCGGTAAGATCCAGCATTCTAATTTTAATATTTTCAAAAAAACTAGATTAATAAATAAACAAACAAACAATAAAATGTATAAACGCTTTATTTATTGCTTCTGTCTTTGTAGAAAGCAATGATATGATGCACAGAAAACATTTTGAGGCATTTAACATGCACGGTAATAAGAAAAAGACCGAACCAAATCATCACCAGTGCACTCTAAACAAATTATAAGTGATTTCTTAAAAAAATATACCGATAGAAACAGTGTTTTAGAAACAACGTATGACGTTTAAAGGAATAGATAATTTAATTTCAGCCTTAAAGCAAAAAAAAGAGAAAGGAAAAATAAAACAACCGGAAACACTGTATTTCCCAATGCTTGAACGTCATACAGCTAGTTAGTTGGCAAAAAAAAAAAAAAGCCGAATCTCGAAGGAGGTAAGATTATCTGAATTTGTTAGGCACGTAAAACTATTAAAACACACATTGAGTTTCACAAATTTTCTTTTACAGGATTCAGCTTTTCTTGATTCTTAAAATGAAGCAAAGTTAGAGCTAAGGTTGTTGGAATGGAGAAAATTGTTCGTATTTTGCATCTTTTTATTTCATGTTCAGTATGAATATTCATTGCCTGATCAGAAATCTTTGAGCTGAAAATACTTGCTCGTAACATTAAAAAATGTGTATAATTATATACTTTAGGATTACTTTCAACTCATAATTACCAATGTCAACCCAATATCAAGACTACTGAAACACCTTTTCTTAGAACAGGTAAACGATTTTCAACAAGGTTTTACGTTAGATTATATTTCGAGAGCCAATGCTATTTTATTCGTTTTTTAGAGTTTCCTCGTCCACAGCCTTAAAGACAAATTTTAAGTTGTTCTATAGACAAATAAACAAACAAACAAAAATTACACAATTTATTTGTTGAGTTATCTGAAAAACTATTTTGAAAATCGGCATTTTAAAAGCATGTACAAAATTGTTTGTAAATGTAGTTTTGTTTTGTTTTAGTGTATTAATTTTCACGGCAGTGAACGTGTAGTTTTATTTCACTTTCCGTAGTTTTTAATTGTTTTTAGTATTTTATGGTGTTGCTCGTAAAAACTGAGAAAACACATAAATCCCTGAAAATTGCTTCTGAAAAAGGTTAAAAAACCACCCAGTTTAATTACTGTGACACAGCATTAGGAAGGGAAAGAAATAGTTTGTCTTATGGAAATGTATGTTCCAGAAGATTCATATGATTTGATAAATTTTGTATTTGAGAGTCGCAAACAACGAATAAAGGAAATTCCATACAAGTTTCATTGAGGGATGGGACTTTCTGAGCACACGCTATCAAATAAACATTTTAATTATTTGAATGTTTGCTGTAGAAGACTTATATGAAGAAAGGAATGTTAATGGTTAAGTGTTTCAGGAAATTAGAGCAAGGAGATCCTCGAAAGCAAATGCATAGGGCTAAAAGAGCAGGGGAACACAAAACGAACGGGAAGCCGTTCCAATGCTTGAGTAAAACGGGCGGAAGTTGACTGAGTAAATGGAAGGTTTTCAAAATGATATATCGGTGGTTCTATAGGTCCCGGAACTGCGGAAGAACTTTGAAAAGGAAACAAAATTATGTTGAACTAGATTTCACTCTGTTTCTTTCTCATTTTTGCAGGTATCAGTGACATTATCATGTATGATAAATTAATCAATATTTAAGACTATGTGTTTGTCCTTTAGAAAATCGATCAGTTGAAATAAAGTATGCTGAGCACTAATATACCGTTGTTTCATAGCAATTGAAGCTAGTGCCGCCGTATACTTTTCACCATACGAAAATTTAAGTGAACAATAGTGAAAGGTTTTGCAGGACTAGAATTCCATACGACCAATAAACAATAACATAAATTTTTCGATTAACTGTGTTGGCACCCTCTTAATTTTTGATTACAATTTATTGTAAAGTCTAAAAAGGTCTGTAAGGCTAAGGTCATTGTCTAGAAAATTCCAACATATTCAAATATGTTTGCTCCACTTGTAGGTATCGTATTAAATCTGCTCTCAAGAGTATACTGGTATTATGACACTCTTGTGTAATAGAAACTAAGAGCTCAAGAGTTTTCACTTAAGGGCGTGCCGGTTTTGGAATAAGCTCCTTAGTTATCGTATTACGGTCACTTATTGAACCTTAACATTCTAGAAAATACTTAAGACGGAATTTTTCGAAGACAAAATAATGTTTAAAACTTGCAAAAAAAATTTTGTTTTTGATGGTACTGTTAAAAATAAAAATAAAAACTAAAATGTTTGATATTTCCAAAAACGTTTTTTTTAAAAAGGTTGTTAGGCTCTAACTGCAAACACAGAATGAGCAAAACAAATTTTTCAACCAATTTCAATCTCAATGTTCCTGTTAACATTTACCATCCTGAAATATATATGCGTTATTGAACAAGCGTGAGGTCAAGATGGCTGGATATTGGCCAAGTTCTTTTTTTGCCTTATTATGGATCGCCGGAGACGAATGCGAGGTCCATGAAAATGCAAAAAAGAACGAGGCCAATATCCAGCCATCTTGACCGAACAAGCTTGTTCAATTAATGATTTACTATATGGCCAAAGAATTTCACTTTATTACTAAAAACAACTTGTTTATTTTCGAGCGTTGGGAAAGAAAGCCAACTGATCACTGATGGCGCGTGCTCGTTCTCAATTGGACAAATTGAAAATTTTGACTGTGCGACTCCATGCTCCATGCAAATTTTTTTTTCTTGTGAGAACAAACCGGGCATTCCCGAGTGAGCAAGATGGGCCCGCTTATTAAACGTATAGAATTAAGTAAAGGTTAAAATTCTAAAATATTTTAAGAAATAAGCAAACGTTTTTGACCTTGGCGAGTATCGTAAAACTTATGGAAAACTGCATGAAAGTGAGAGATAAAAATATATACAAATAAAACCTGCAACTTTCAGTTTTCCTTCGCCTAATGATGAGTACTCTTAAAAATATTTCAGTCTTAACCCTTATATTTAACAATATTTAAATTAAACAAACTCATACTTTAACTTTTACTGTTATTTTCTTTTTTTAATTATTTTTGTATATTAATTAACAACACAATACTATTGTTTGCAGATTTTTAAAGGGATTATTGTTGGGAAAAAAATTCCATTTTGATCTGCGTGTGCCGTTCAATGCTAAATTATTTTAAAAGAATTTAATGTATTCGAAGTCACTCTTCTTCATCAGTTAAGAAGTCGAAATCTAAGTTTTTACAAAACGCATTAAAATTAAAAATGAATTGATATCTTTCCTCACTGAGTAAAAAATGCCAATTTGTTCTCGATGGCTGTTGGTGATGTTAGAAGTAAAAGAAAATAAAACTTTTATGTTAATTCAAGGTTTTGGTTGACACAAACCTGCTAGAATTGTCAGTACAGAAAATTGTCGTTTAGATTACGATTTAACGCTTTTTTAATATCTCGTTACCGTATTTTGCCGTGTATAGAAGTCGATCGCGACCCCCTATTTTGTAGCCAAAAAACTACAAGTTTTAGAGCCGGTGTCTGTGTATAGTCGACCTTCATATTTTGCAACATAAGAATACCAAAAGTTCTAAGTTTGTAACTCAGATGGAGCAAAATGTAAAAAAGAGTGTTTTAAAAACCGCCTAACTTTTGAGATTAATGGTGAAGATAGTCAATGGTTTATAAACAACTTAAACGTTGATTCAATTACTTATCATGCATGTAATTGCTAGTTCCAAACTTTTTTATGAAGTTTTCTGGGGCGGATCCAGGATTTAGTGAAAGGGGTTCGGAAAAATGTACGCAAAAAGCGGACCATCCTAGGGGGGATGCTCCCCCGTAAAACTGTCAAAATGAGGTCCTCAAGAAGGTGATTTTCAGTGTTTTGAGGTATAATCGTGTGTTTAGTACCTTTAAAACAACCTCACCTTTAAAACAACCTCAGTTGTTTTTAAAGCAAAATGGTCAAAGTATTTGCGTTTATTTCACTTAGTGGGTTCGACAGAACCACCCCTGGATCTGCCCCAGGTTTTGAGGGGTGTTAAGAAAATTTTTGTTTTTTGATCCGTGTATATTATCGGTTTTATCCGTGTAAGTCGAGTGCGATTTTTAGAAGCGAAATTTTGGTGTTAAAGGGACGATTTACACAGGGCAAAATACGGTATTATAAATCTCTTCTGAAGCCCGGTCGTTCTTAATTTTCTGACAACTTCTTAAAATTATACTTTTAAGTTAATCTCCCGCAATCATGAAATATTACACCAATCAAAATAAACTAAGTATTTGCCGTTTTCAAAGTGAACGAAATAACGTTTTTTAAAGAAAGCAATAATACACTTTAAACTTCATCTGTGCATAAATAATGGCCCAAATGAAAAGTATGAATTTGTCTTAACAAAAATTTCACCCTTGTTCTTAGTCTTTAGGCGAGTTTTATAGCTGAAGTGTTCTTAGAAAATTGGTTCTTATAAAAAAAAGCGCGAAGAGTCGAGTTGCTAACTTTATCATATGAACTTTTCTGACTCACGTGTACTGTAATTAAAAACAGGTGTAAACGCGAAATCGTTGAGTGAACTCATATTATCTTATCAAATTTAACCACTGGCATTATATCACGCAAATGATGTGACGTTGCTTTAAATGAGACATAAGGTTTATTTCCTTTACAGTAAAAACAACTTCAAATGAAAACGTATATTCAGTAAGTTATATAAAAACAAATTTATTTGATTATGGCTTAACCATATTTCATTTTTCTCTTTGTACCAAGGCGGAGGAAATCACTTTTTGCTCATTCACAAAAACAAGAACAAAAAAAGCAATGCGGTTTTAGGTACTTAAAATTAATTTAATCGAAAATTATACATGAAAACAAAACAATACAAATCAAAAAATCATGGGTGTTTCGAGATGAGATTCTTAATACTTATCTAAATGGTCAGCGATGCTCTAGCCAGACTGCAACCGGCCCAACCTTTGATTTTGTTTAGATCAAGCCTGCGAGATGAAATACATGCACCCTTTTTTCCAGTCTTGTAGTTCTCTTTTATACCGCGCGCTTCATCTCAACAAGAAGGGCCGCTTTCAGGGTTTCTACAGTAACTTTTGAAATCAAATTCGTATATTCCCCCGTCGTATATTTATCATCAAAATACTATTCTACACTTTGAAAGCAGCCGAAAAGGCATAAATTGTTTATTTGGGAAATTGAAGCCGAGATTCGTGCAACGCCGCAGGACCAACAGAACTGTAATTGTTGTATACTATTGATTTTAAAACTTATTAGTATCACAGTATCAGACTGTAGTTGTAATGTGTTAAGTTAAATAGTAAAAAAAGATACCTAAAAATAATATACGCTAGGTTTTCGTCTTGAATTCTAAATAGGTTTAGAAGCTTATGTGCGTTTTAACAGTTTTTTATTTCTGTTGGGGGTTGGGTTTAGAAATTTTGCTGTGCACTTGAAGTTGAATTAGCTAGAAGTCATGCGGATTTCTTTAAAAGGCACTTGTCTCACACATACAACTCAAGTGGAGCTCGATATCACGACGTTTAGTAGGCTTGCTGATATTATACAACCCATCGCTGGTGTATTTGTACATAAATATGTTTTAAAAAGTAAGACAAAAGTAGAAGATAAAAAATCGACGCTATGTAGCAACGATTAGATAACTAGTTAAGCCACAAAAACCCTAAGAATAACAGTATTATGTCTATACCTAGTAATAAAGGGCTCGAAATATTTGATATACAAGAGTAACGATATGCTAAACGGCGTGAATTTGAAGCAATACTTGAAAATACTTAGACTAAACACGTATTTAAAACGTCACTTTAGAAACAATCAGTCAAGGAATAATCTTAGTAAACTTCATTTCACCCTCTACGTTTTCATGGCCCAATTATTGTTTATAAACTCACGAGCAAATAATTTCATACAGCTTTGATTAACCTATAAATATTTTTTAAAATTGGTATTCAAGGTGTACTATTGTTTGTTGTTTTAATTACATTTCCTCCTCATACAGCAACCGGACTCCCCTCCCCCTCCCCCTCCCCCTCCCCCTCCTTCGATTCCCCCAAATAAAGGAAATTATTTGAAATTTTGATTAACTGTTGCTTTCACTAATCGAAGATAAACTACTTTATTAGCCTCTTAGTTTATGTTTTTGTTAACTATTCTAACTGTCTGTACTAACAGAAAGGCTAGATCTTGAAAAGTCAGTTTTATTAACTTACAGTTTCAGCCTTGTTGTTTGTGAACTACGCATTATAGGTTTAGAAACGTTAACATTTTAAAAAAGGAAATACATTTCGCTTAAATTCGTGATTTAGTAACTTAATTCAAAAAAATTTTCCCTACCCAAGGGCCAGAAGACACTAAACTACGTTTCATTTAGATATGTCATCTGTGAATGGGCGACCATTGGCGTAGATAATAGTCGAGATATTATGAACGTATTACTTTTATACTGTTGACCTACAATGAACAGCTTGTTAATGCGTTGATAATGATAAACTAATTTTAAAAGTACTGATGATTTTACGCGGTAAGTTCAATCAGCTGCAAAAATAATCTTTTTGTATATTAAAAAAAGCAGAGGAAATTGTTTTACAACGTGAACAAAATGTATAACATACACTTCAACATGACAGAATCGTAAAGTGACCACTTAGAATAAGTGCTAAGGTTGGGGCGTAAATGTTTTCTTACTAAAACCGACAACAAGTTACTGAAAAATGGAGCGGCTTGGATAAAGCTAAAGCGAATATTTGGTGGAAAAGTCCAAACACCGGCAAATCAATATCACAAAGGATCTAGCTATCAGAAATCTAATTTCTAGTTAGTCGAACCGTTGAAATAGCAATGTGGCAAATACAAGTTAATTATCAATTTTATGAAGCTAATGATAGCTTTGCATTGTAAGATAAAGCGAAATGTAAATTTATTTAAGGTTGTTTGTTCCATCCTCTAACAGAGCTGGCTATGGTTTCATCGTAGATCCAAAAATATTCACGATGTTCTGTCATTATTTAAATTACAACACTTTGCGAGGGTTTAAAAGGTTCTAAGCCATCCATGCCTGAGAAATTAAATGAATAATCATTAACATGTCAACCATGACTGACTACAAAAACTTTTCAAACAAATATGCAGTTTAACTTCTTTCTTCCATTGTTATAGAAACTTAAATATTGTACAAATATATGATACTGTTACAAAGGCCTGTTAATTGCATGCATGCGGAGTAATAATGATTGGTAAATTGGTAAGAATTCGGTACATTCCTACCACAAATGACAGAAAAAGGTGATCCCACGTAAACAATTTCTTTAACTCTGCTATAAATTAATCTGTGCTGGCTGACCACCTGTGCGACGTACCTTTGGGATTTTGAGGGCTATGGATGTAGATATAAATGTAGGAAAGATGATGGGTTATAGATAGATAATCGGTTTAAAAGATGTAGGTTTAAAATCATCGAAAAAGAAACGATTGTCAGTCTCTTTTTAAAATATATAAGTTTTATTACCGTATTTGATTTTACAAAAAAACGCGTTAAATGACTTTTTGAAAAATGAATAAAGCGATTGTGATAACAAAATTATTTGAAATACTAACCATTTTACTTAGGGAACTTATTTATGATTAAAATTTTGAAAAAAAAAATAATAAAAGAAGCCATAATTCATATTCTGTCATAAAGTGAATCTATGTTAAACGAACTCTACAGGTTGTGAACAGCATGCACTTAATCTTGGCTTAGTTTTAGTGACAGACATGTTAACAGAAACGTTCACAATTCAAGCTTTTCTGCTCCTTTTTGAAAAAATAAATTGATTTAAAACACTTTTAATATACTTTTTGTTCCAGCAAGCGTATACTTAGATACTTACCGGATGTTAAAGGTTTTGAGCCCCTCCTCTATAACCATTCATTTCTATAACAATGTTGTTCTGATTTCGCATTACACGATTTACAAGTTAACGCATTAAGTCAGATCTATAAAGTATTAAATTTAAGGTATTCTGTTCTGCCCGCATTTTTTGGCCAGAATAAATTCCATTGTAGAGCCTCCGCCCTACCCCCCGGGACGACACTTCCATCTTAATGACCTGACTCACCTGAGCAAGCCCTTATCAAAGCTTTTGTGCCTTGAAATCCCATACACCTTGGTTAAACCTATTGTAATCTCATAAAATTACAAAATGCTTATAGGAGAACTGAACGCTAAAATTGACTTTTGATCGTTTGAATATTTAGGCATAATAGAACAACTATATGAAGATTTTTTCAAGTGCTAGCCGAGCAGTTCAGAAAAAATAATATTTTGTAGCTAATCAACAAGATTTGCTCGGCGGCTCAATATTTGATGTCAGCGGTTGTATGACGTAGATTACGATATTCAGAACTTTTAAAATGTGGCTGCACGACAATCAAAAAGTCGGGATGTTCCCCTTTGCATATGTTGGTTTGTACTGGTATGGTTGAACACCTCCGCTTTTTTATTGTCTTGCAATCACATTTTAAAAGCTCTGAATATCGTAACCTACGTCATATATAACCGCTGGCATCGAATATTGAGCCGCCGATCGAATCTTGTTGATTTGTTACAAAACCTTAATTATTTTTAACTGCCCTGCTAACACCTTAAAAAAAACTTCATATAGTTGTTCTATTATGCCTAAATACTCAAACGATAAAAAGTTAATTTTAGTGTTCAGTTCTCCTTTATTGTTAATCAGTTTACTATATGGTAAAACTAAAGTTAGCACAGCGGAATTGTTCTCAAAAAGCCACACCGTGAGCAAAGGGAAAAAATTTGATGACGTAATCTTTGTGGGTGGCAAGGATACACAATTATCAAGTGGCGCTTAAGCAATTTTGAAGAGTAGCAGCGTATATAAAGGATAAAGATTCTAACAACCACTCAAAAGCTTTATGAACTAGTTTGAGGTAGATACTAAGCAAGGATAAGCTGATACAAATGATATCGAGTACAATGTTGGCCGTACTTCCTAGTTTGATTCTTGTTGAACTTACATTCATCTCTGCATCAACACCAACTAAGACTGGTATGTTTATTCTTCGAAAAACCTTTAACTTATTTAACATCGTTTTTCAGCAAGTAGTTCTAGGAGAGTTTCATTGGGTTAACTTAAACCTAAATAAACCCCTCTTTAATTATCGATCCCCGAACAAGCTTAATTTTTGTTTCATCTATTTCTTACCTTAGTTGAAGGTATTGTAATACCTTTCATTACTTAAAGGGAACTCCCATATATGTTTACATATAAGTGTTGCTATTGCCAAGATTATGGTTTGTAAGGAATGGAAACTATATATTATAATTGTTAACCCTATCTTACACGGGCTTTTTGAGGTTGTTTCTACACAGGGGGGAGGATGGGGCACAAAGTGCCCGCGGCCTATAACTTCCTAACTATTAAATAAAGTAAGATGATATTTGGAGCAACGATAGGTGGTTGGAAGAACAGTTATTTGAATGTGTTTAATTAAGGAGAAACGACATAATGTCGTCATAATTGTCGAAAATGAACGATTTTTACATTTTCTTATGTTATTTGAGCAAAAACGTTTATATTTTACACTCAAATGCAGATTAAATCCTTCAAACCTGCTTTATACTATATAAAGAGCTGAAACTTTTATTTCATTGTTCCTTTTTCGTGATAAATAACTTTTTATTCTCAAATCTAATCGATTGATTTATCAACAGTTTTTTAAATGCTATCCTGGTATTTTTAGCCAGCTTATTTTAAAAATGCTAGAACAAAAACCTCTTCAACATGTTTTAGAGAATACTAAAATAACGTATCTGATTGTCCACCAATTTACATAAAAAACACCATTCAATTTACATCAAAAAAGCAGTCCAATCGTATTTCAAAACTATTACGCAATACATGTGACGTCATAAATTATGACGTAATCAAACACTAATTGTCTTATCATTTACTGTGAAATGATAATTTATGAATACATCGCTAAAAACAAACAAGTTACAGCAAAATTATGAGAGCAGTTCAGTGTTTTAATATTCTGACCTCAGAAAAACTGTTACCATGGCAACGCAAGGTGTCCTTAATATAAAATTTTATTATAAACATCAAGGTTAATAAATTTTAGGAAAAGTCACGAGATTTCGTTATTATATATATTGCTTTAATATTACCGAAGTTCGATCTCCTCGTTTAAAATCAGCGCTTTGGCACTTTGTCTATTTATAATGCCTATACATATATACATAAACAAAAAAAAGTACATATATACATATATACGTGCGTATACATGAACATATAAATTCCTGACCCATTTTTTATCTTCCATAGAACCTTGTGTTGACAAATTCAATGTGTTTGTGTGCAATGCTGTAATTACATTCAGCTATTGCTCTTATAACTCATTGGGAAATACGTATTGCAAAAAGACATGTGGTAAATGTCAAGGTATGGGATAATTTTACAATATTGCTTCCACCACTAAGTACATAAAATATTGAATTTTCATTAATTGTATTTCATATTTAGGAATTTTAGATATTTTAGCAACTTCGGTTATTGTTTTTATTATTGAATTTTAAAAGTGTTGTTCTTTTTAGGATATTGTATGTTATTGTAACATGTGCCACAAGTAAGGGTTGTTTTCAACTTGCTATAGGCATAAGCAAAGACACAAACATAATATGGGTTTAATTGTATGAAAACATTTAACACAAGAAACTGCGCAGGCACATTAAAATATAAAAATGTTTGCAAGATTTGTAATTTTTGATAAGAAACAGCAGAAGTTTTCAACGTTTAGTTACTTATCTTTTTTTGCTTCATACATATATAAATACATGTTTTTTTAGAACAGTAAGAATGCCACGGTTATTTCATCTCTAAGGTACCATGTTTTTCCAAACAAAACCCCAAAATAATAATGGAAATCAATCTAAAATATTTTTGGCTTGCTTTGAGCTAACCTGCATAGCAATCGAAAACACCAAACGGAAAGCATAGCAACCATAAACAGTACTACAGAGTCAGTAGTTTTAGTTTTTAGTCAGTATAGCGATATAAATAGATATTTAACCACCGCCTGGTTGGTAAGGTGTCAGTCTATAGAGCGGGAGGCTCGGGTTCGATTCCCTGCCGGACCAACAATTTGGGTCTTAAAATAATTGAGGAGAAGGTGCTACCTTTGTTCTAACATCTGCATAGGTTAGAACTTTACGTCTTCTTGGATAAGAACGTTAAACCGTAGGTCCAGTCTCTCGACACTCTATCGGGGGACTTAAGAGAACCCACACACTTGTCATATAAGGCAGGGTAGTGGTCTTGGTGTTGTGGTTTCTCTATTTTTCTGAGGACGATTCTTAGTTATTCAAAAATATGTCAGCCGCTACAGCGGATTTTCTTAGACCCTCTACTATTTGAACTCTGTATTTGCTTGTAAAACGCTTATAGAGCTTTTACAAAAATAAGCGCTATATAAATATTGAGAGTATTGAAATTACTATCATTATTATCACTATCACTATCACTACCTCTACCACTACCACTACCACTACCACTACCACTACCACTACCACTACCACTACCACTACCACTACCACTACCACTACC
>JAOEHV020181298.1:0-13556 GCA_025447995.2 Isaurus tuberculatus | reverse complement strand
CAAAATTCTTAACATCTTTAACTTGAATACTTTTAGTATTGCAAGTTTTATGTTTCAATATCATCATGGTTTGCTTCCTTCTCCTTTCTTAAATCTCTTTCTTAAGAATTCAGATATACATCAGTACAACACTAGATCTTCTCATTGTTATAGATCCCATACTTGTCGTACTAATATTAAACAGTTTACCATCTTGTATAATGGACCAAAAATATGGAATTCTCTACCAAGAGATATCACTAGCACTTCGTCTTTTTCTCTCTTTAAGAAACATTTATTCTCTTATTTAAGTAATGACTTATAATTCAGGTTAATTCAAATAATGTCTCTCAAATAGCTAATATGCAATGAACAAAAAAAAAATTTACATCTCATTTATGTGTTAAATTATAATTCATATTGAACATGTTCCTCATATAGCTAATGTGCATTAAAAAAATGATAATAATCAATCTTCCTCCAGGGGAGGTTTCTTTCTAAAAGCCTTCTGGTTTCTGGAATCCTCCTCGCCGCGCTAACACAATAATAAATTGGCATATTATTATTTTAAAAATTACTTATTTTATATATTATATAATTAATTTAATAAAGTATTCATATTTATTGTAAATAATATTTATTGACAATTAATCATGTAAAATTTAGATTATGGCGAAATAAAATTCAAATTCAAATTCAAAGAATGCGACTCAAAAGCCAAACAATCTTGTTCGCAAAAGATTATCTCAAGGTTAGCGTTTCCCTTCATGATTCACTTTTTAACTATTAAGTACCGATCATAATATTATTTTTCTGTAGGTTAAAGCCATTACAATCTACAAATCACCGTTTACTGAACTTGATTTTCCCGAATATATAACCTTCTACGGAGGGGATTATACCATTATATCCGATCAACAAAATGATCAATGACCCTTAAGACCGGTCATTGGCAAACTCTTTCCAAAGTCAATAACAACTGGGTTGAATTTATTTTCACCATGCTCTTTGTCCAAAACAACATTGTTGGTCTGCAAGTCTTTATGAAGGAACGCGTCCTTGTGAACGTGACAGAGGGTCAAAGCGATCTTTTTCAGAATGTTTATCCAAATGACTGGATCAGTGATAGTTTTCTTTCGCAAGGCCTACGCGATCGTCAGGGAAACTTTTTCTTTGTGATCCCCATGGAACTGCATAACCAGCCTGAACAGTGTACTGCGGCTACAAACCCCATACAGGAAGGGAAGCCCGGGATGATCACCGAGTTTATTTTTTATGCCGGTTTCGTATACAAGTTCTTTACGAAGTCGAGTTTTTGCCTGTTCAAAGTTCTCATCTCGTAGTTTGATAACATGGAGAGTTTTTATAACCACTGTCGTATTTCTATACGTCGCAAGACTGGACGAGCCATTACTTCCACTTCCCAGATGTTTCCCCTTCACAAGCAAATACTTGCTCTCCATTTCTCGCGCATTTTTCCACGGTCTTTGCTAATTTTAGTGCTGGTACATCCTCTATCACCACGCCAGCCCTTTTCCGTTTGCTTGTGTTTTGTTCGGCCGGTTTTCTCTTCACAAGTTCCCCTTTCGCAATTTTTTCATTGATCATTTGCTGTGCCGCATCTACAACTTTCCTCTCACGGTCATCGGCTCGAGATTGCCTAGCTGCTTGCTTTTTACGTTTTTCACGCATTCTCTTCGCTCTCCTTCTTTTCCTTTTAAACTTTAAAACCTTACTATTCTCTTCTTTCTCGTTCATGACTCCCAACTAGTAAATGCCTGTTAAATATTCACAGCGTTTTCAAGTCTCGCTACAAAGGCCTTGTTCATTTCAGGTATTGATAATTGAGAATCTCATCATCAACCACTGCCGACTAAAGTGACTTTGGGGACATCGGAGAAAATTTAACAGCATATAATACATCGCTGCAAAAAAAACACACATTCGTATCCAATTTTTACTGGTGGTTATGTTTTAAACCACCCTTGCCTTTCCAGGCCAGAGATGATCAAATATATTTGACATTCTGCACGCTCTGTAGAAAACCCTTTCGAATGCGAAATGCCCTCCAAAGGCATTTCAACAAAAAACACGTAGGTCATGACCTTCCTGAGCGAACAGATTTTTTCCTTGGGGAAAGGCAAGCCCCACAGTTATGTCCTCGACTATCTCACGTGGCTAGCAGAAGTAGTCGAATGCCTCAACTCCTCACACAACCCATGTGTTCCAGGTAATTTTTTTTTCTATTAAGGGAAGGAATTTATCTAATAGAATTCCCCGGCAAAGAATAAAGAAATAGCGAAAAAAATAGGTAGATTCTGTGCTACAGCGACGTCATTTCATATTTCCTGCGGCTGTTCCGGATAGCAATGCCCACGCTAAAATGTAGCACAGGATTCAGTATAAAAATAATGATATATTACTTGAAAAATTATGCTAAAAAAACGAAAAAAGAACAACTTTTTAGGTGGCCTTTCGTTGAAAACTCGTGTTGTGTTCACGAGCATAAAATTTTTTTCTTCTATAGCCAGATGGTGTCACTTTACATCCACTAACGTGCATGTTGACTTTTTTTCGCAACTACTGAAAAGAATCGGAAGTGCCAAACTAAATAGCGAAAAATTACAAAGCCACCTTAAACCACCTTTGTGGAAAGAAAAAGCTATGTGTATGTCCTTCAAAGCACAAGAAGTGGAAGATGTATACAAGGCTGTGTCCGATCAGACGCTTGTACGCCTACATCTATCCAAAGCATTCAACGGCAAAACAGAAATAGCCGACAACGCCGAATTCAACCAACTCACTGGCCGTGCTGCATTACAAGCCGCGAAAACAAACAGGATCAGCAAACCTTTCCTCCAGTTGCAGATAACTATTGGTTCTGGCGAAGGGAGAGGGACTTGCGAGTGCGAGTTCAAATGGACCCCACTTTATGACAGTTCCTCTAATCGAATTTTGACTGTTCGAGTTTATGTTTCTAAAGTTCATTTATAAAAGGTTAACAGATATAATATAATACAATATCATTGTTTTATTTGAATTTCAAAAATTTTAAAATGTAAACAAAAATTAAGATCATATAACCAAAAGTATTTATATTCAAAACAAGCCATACCGTCCAAAATGTTTGGTCTTAAAATCTTATAGGACTGTACATCTTTTAAACCTAAAGCTTAATTTTTTTAAAAAAAAAGTTTGTCAAAGAGATATGTACACATAATTCAGGTATAACAAGGTTTTAATACTGTGATAAAATACGAAAATGTAGTTTGCAACAGTTTCTGATGTGAATGTATTTTTTGACCAGTACGCCATGGCAGCAAAAAGGATCATCCATTAGCTCTACTGGTACTTGCTGCTGTAAATTATTAAACAGATGTTGTTCAGCTTTCATGTAATATTTTACTGTAAAAACATCGAAATGCCGGTGATTGTAATTTTCTATTTTTTGTTGTGTTGTTTTTAATCCTTTCTTTCTGTATAATTAGTGCCCAGTATCCGAGTCATTCTGAGCTCAAATGTATCAAATTTTGAGCTACTACTTTTAAAGACATTTTTTCGCAAAGATATATATAATTATCACCCCTACCCGAAAAAAATTTTAAAAAATCCATCAGGGATGCTCAACAGGTGCTATATTTAAACATTGACTAACCCCTTGCCTAATTTTATGCATAATTATAATATACCTAATTATGCCTCATTAACGTAATCGACCTATCAGAACGCACCCATTCGTCACGATAGACTGTGGTCCTGAATGCGCTCACATGCCAACTGGCTAAACAAAAAATGGAGGGAATGTAAAGTTATCTGGAGAGATGTTTTATCGAAATTCAGGAGGCGTTAGAGCTTCCAAAAAATTCACTTGTCGTTGGTCCTCGACCATCAAGACTGGTGACTGGGAAGGTGGTCCTCGATGAAGATTTTTGGGTGACAACACCCACAAGAATGTTAAAGCACAGCAAATTCTTGTTGGTGCTGAAACTAAACGTTTTAGAAAAAATGCTAAAAAGTAAGGAGAACTAATCATTTTGCCTAGGTGACTAATCGCCTAGGCAATAAATAAAACGGCTCCTTTATGAGCCACCATATATGAAAAAAAAGGATAACCAAAGTCCTTCGTATGGTATGTTGTGAGAAAACTAAAATAAGCCATAATTATTTGAAAATTTTGAGCGGAAAAAAAAAGCATATGTGAGCGGGAAAACGTGCTAAACCACAAACTCGTGGAAAATTTCGTCACAAAAAAAGAACCATTGTTTTCTTTGCTTTTACAAATTTAGAAAAAGTGCCTTTAGTTCTTAAGAGGGGCCGAATACGAAATAAGTTTTATTTTTTTTGATTTAGGAAAATAAAACTCAAATACAAAATTTTCATATTAAAAAATCTGTTTAACTTGGGACATATCGTTTAGTGTTAAACCAAGTCTTCATTAACCGAAACAGAAATTTCAAGATGGCGTTGAAAACAAAACGTCTTTAAGTAAAAGAAATTCAATTGTGTTCAATTCATTTTATTTTTCACTAACCACTCGGAAATGTATCTTACAAAATTAGAAAAAAATGTACAAGTATAGAGCATATAAAGAAAAAACAGGACTGGCTTGCCTTTTTGACAACTAATCAAGAAATCCGATTTAACACTTGGTGGCAGCTTCTGATTGGCTTCGCTTGACAATGAGGATCTCTGGTGATTGGTTCTTTGGATTTGTTATACACCCGCGCTGAAATCTGACTCATATTTGACTTTCATGGCCGGCGGTAGTCCAAAGGCTAGGATTTTCGAAGAAGAGACCAAGAGAGTCAAGACGAACGTCTTTGAATGGAAGGTATTTTTTATGTTTTGCTTGTATGGGTTTTGTAAAAATTATTCCTCTTCTCATGTTATCGTGTTTGTAAAAATTCGCTTTTTGGTTTTCTAATATTCGTCATTTCTCTGTCGGGTTTTCCAAAGGGCGCCTTTTCTTGGGTCGGATTTGGAAGATTTTGGTCTTTTCTTCTTGTGTTGGGGTTGTACAATATTGGTCTTTTCTTGTATCAGGGTTCGTAATATTTGGCTTTTTTTTCTTGTTTCGGGGTTTTGTTCGGTTTGTGTTGAGTTTTTTGTAAATATTTTCTGATTTCTTTCGTGTTAGCTAAAAGTCGCTTTGAGTTTTCAGGGCTCGACACTAACTTTTCAAGTAACTATTCTAGTGGCAAGTGATAACTTAAATGTTACTAGCCAAAAAATGTTTTACTAACCAAGCGTTGAGATTCTGATGTCTTCTTTGAGAAAGACAGAAACTAGTTCAGTCGATTTCATTTTGTTTACAAGTCAAAGTGGCTAGTGGAAATAGAAAACCTACTAGCCAAAACTGAATTTTTACTGGTCTGTGGCTACCGTTAGGTTAAAGGGGCTTCCCCGTTCCCACCTTGCCCTTTCACTTTTGCTTCTATTTTTTTTTCGATAGACCGTTGATCTTCTTCGACAGTTTGAAAGAGATAAAATGAGATTTAGAATTTGAAAACTTTAGAATTTTTAATTGGTAAACATTGTTAAAAAAAAGTCAATTATTTTTACTGCTGCTTTAAAACCTTTTGAATTTTTTAGTTTAGAATTTAATTTTTTTTAAGGTTTAGAATTTTTTTAATGGTTATTTTTAAAAAAAAAAAAAGGTTTAGAAATTTTAATCACATAGATAACTTTCCTGTTCTGCTGTCACGACGATATTCCAGAAGGAGTTGATCCTGAGCAAAACAGGTTGTCAAACACAGGTTTTGATGTCCATGCCTTTTCCACAGATCGATAAAACCTAGGTGATCGAGTTCACATCGATATCGATTCATCAGTGGAATGCCATCAGGAACGGTATTGTCCATGTCAGACGACTGTTTTACAGAACTTTCCGGGAAGTGATGTTCTAGAAAAACAATATAAGTCACACATCGAAAAGTAATGGACAAGTAGATGACGATGATATCCGTTTTCTTCCAAACGGCGTTTCGTCAAAAGTGACCATTCCTGTAAATGCTCAAAAAGCTGAAAAAGGAAGATGCTGAAAAGATGAAGGAATGACCACTTTTTTGGATCTGCGGGGCTACCCTCTATGGGAGAGGACGGCGTTTAAAACAAAAGGAAAAGCCTTTTAACACAGAAACAGAAAGAAAAAGTAAAAGTTAAGATAAGTTTCGTCGAACCTTGGATAAGAAAGACGTTCAGCAGTCTCTTCAGGTATTACTTCAGTCAAAACGCAAGTTGTTGATAAGGACGTGACAACATGATGGATATTTTATATATTTTTTAATTAGAAAAAAAAGATTTTCATAGAAAAGAGATAACTAGATATATTCAGCAGTAAAAAAATACAAAAAAGACAAACAAGTATGGCTATACTTTTAAATGTAAATTACAAACAAGTGTGGTTATATTATTTAAATGTAAAAATACAAAAAAAGGAACGATACGACAATCATGGTTATCAAGGTTAGTGCACACTCATGAAAAAAAATTGGAACGGTTGGTCACGTGCTTGCCATAATGCAAATTATACCATTACAAAGATGGAAAATCATCTCCAAGACAAAACGAGAAGAAAAAGGAAAAATATCGCACCAACTACGGTAAGTAAAAGTAGTAGTAGTGGCAATACTGCAAACGTTGGGCGATTGGAAGTTGAAAAACAACTACAACAGTAGCAGCAGGAAAAACAGGAGGTTGAGAGCAGGAAAAAAATTGTTCATCTAAATGGAATGTGTTATCAAGCTGCGTTTATCACAGAGCCAAGCGGCATGACGCAAATCCAACTGGTGACTGCAGCTAAGATCATAACTCGCCAGATATGGAATACTTATTCGACTCAACGAAAAACATCATCATCCAGCTCCAATTATTTTAAGAAAAATTTCGATGAAACATTTTAGTTGGAGTAAGTGACATTATTGTCGATTTCTAAGATACGATCGAACGTGCCGAGTAAGTACACGCGAATCGCTTCGGTCAAGTTTTGAGTAAATTTCAGTTCCAGCGATACGTTTCCCACCCTTCGGATTCGGTTGGTTTCGATCTGGCCCTGGTGACTTTGAGTGAGATCACACATTAGGAAGAAATAACTCGTTTTGTACTCTTGGAGACTGATCATTGGGCCACGTTTACTAACAAAAGGCATTCCGTTTTGCATCTGCATTTTGGTGTAAGCATCGACCACGTTGTTTCCTGTCAGATCGTCGGCATACTTGACAATTTCTTGGCTGTTCAATTTCAGTTTGGCATGTGGGAGGTTGTGTCGTACGTAGTTGAAAGGGTTTTCCGTGTAGTCTCCAAAAGCGGCAGCCAAAAGAATTATCCACATTATAATAGATCGTCTTAATTTCTGTTTGGTGAGGGGTAAAGGAATGGTGTGTGTGCGACCATTGTTTTTGTAGACGTCCCCAGATTTCGGATGTCGGCTTTTTACGTACGAGATGAAATTCCATGGAGATGAATTAGAGTTTGGGAAGATCGGCGGCGTCCGCATTGCCTGCCATAAAAATGAGGTTATGTCCCACGATGTTTCCACGAGCTAGTAAAACTTTATTGTTATCGGCAGCCATCGCATCGGTTGCTTTCGTTTACTCCATTTTTCCAAAATCGTCTCGATTAAATAAATCTTTGGATCAGGAGGTAATTCAATTCTTCTTGGTTTTTGATGTTGAGAGGGGTTGTGACTTAAGCTTCCTGACAATAGTCACTGCTATCGGTGGTGACGGCGGTTCCGTTGATTCTCATTTTGAAAGTTTTGAAAGATGGTGTGGAAGGCGTTATTTTTGAAAAGTCCGTTATTGGCGGTCAAAGCGTCGCTGTTTCCATCGAAGGCTTTCACTTTTAGAGTGAAGTAACTTCGTGCCAGATCGGAAAGATTGTTATCAGCATCGTTGATTCAGAAATAAATCGAATTTGTTCCTGCTTGAACCGGTCTGTAATGAGTTGGAATGGTTTCTAACGTGCTGTCTTGAGTAGGAATACCGCTAAACACGCCATATTCGGTGCTCGTAACTTTTTCTACAGAAACGCGAGGTTGAGTGATCGAAACTTGAGTGGCTTAATAAGGAACAATGCATCCTGTACTCGAAAAGGCTTTTAAGATTCTCAAGTTTCCGGTCAAGGAAGCACCTTCTCCAGGTGATTTTCGTTTTCTCGGCGTTTTGTTCTTAAAGCTAAGAAAGGAGAACAAGAACACTACCGTGTTGTAACAATCGGTTCTTTTTTCTTCTTTTTAACTCGTATCTCGTTTCACCACTGACAGATGACTGGACGAGTGCTTTGACTTTTCTTTTTTAAAGCTTTTTTACTTTTTTGTTTGAGTTGTGGAATTTTTTTCTTGCCGTATTTCTTGAAAGATTTTTTTAAAGTCTTTTCCGCCAGCCACATTCTTCCCAACACGTGTCATTGTGTCGACGAGTTAGTGAGCCACTTTTTGCAACAAAAGATGTTTAATGCCTTTCGATTTGCTGGCTTTTTGTCGAAGTTTTTTCGAGACGTGTTCAGAGACAGCAGAAATGGCTTCATCGGCCACGGTCGGTACGACATGTTTGGTGAGCGGTTTCGCCAACGGTTTGACGGCATTTCCAATCAACGGGACAAGATGTTTAGCGAGAGGTTTGAGAAATCCGGATGCTCCGTAACCGGATTTCGTGTGATGATATAACACGGAAGGGATGGACGAAATGAAGAGAAACAAGTGTTTTTAATCTCTTAAAAGATTTTTTCGTCGAAAGAATAAAGTCACTTTGGTCAATCCGTTGACGAGATCCAAATCTTTTTCTTGTTCGTCGGTGAGCAACATTTCGATATCGTTCATTCTGTCCGATCAGACTATGTGGAAATGAGTACTGATAAAACGTTCAAAAAGTTTGGCGTGATTGGAGTGAAAGTGAAGAACACAAAGACAGTTGGCCATGGCATTTCCGACGGCATGAGACTCGATCAGAGCCGTGTTGACAAAAATGCTGTTCACGTGAAGTTTAAACGATTTTTGAAGAGAAGCAGAATGCGTAAGATCGAGCTTCCAGGTGGGCGAAAGTAAGTGAGGGTCGGCCGTGAACAGAGTACAATTAACTTGCAAGACGACGTAATCGTTCTCTCGAAGCTACCGTCGTGAATATACGTCTCGGCTAGCTGTTTAAAATTAAATCCTAAGACTCCTGTCGAGAAAGAAATAACAGAATTGAGTTGTTTTTTATTCGGTGCTCCGACAGGAACGTAATCGGGAACACCCGTGGTAGGTCCGTTGAGCTGGAGAATGTCTAGCGAACGACTGATGAACGATGGCAGGATAAAAAGGAAAAGAGTACCTCGGATCACGTTGTCCCTTTTCTTTTTTAAATTTATTTTTCCATCCGTTTTATTCATTATGTCCACGATTGAAGTGATCGTCAAGTCTCGGGCAAAAACAAAATTCGCCACCACTTTTTTCAAATCTAAAACATTTTTGTTGGTAACTAAAAGGACCGTAGTTTTTTTCGCCCAGAAGTTCAGGAATCAAACTAAGACATTAACTTCAACTAAGACTTAAGACGTATTGTCGACGGTTTGTGATCAACGGCATCCACTTGTAGGTCTTGGTCTTGTCTTGGTGCAAATAAACCAAGAAAATTTTTCCGATATTTATTAAAGGATGAAATCCCAAATCGTTTCTCAGTTCGAGTATTTCCTTGTCGACATCAGGAAATGGTTGAATTTCTGCAGAGTTTTACTTTTGAGCTAAGACCAGTTGACGAGCCGGCGGCATTTTGACTTCTGATTCCTGAAGCTTCTTGCTGAACAGAAAATTGTAGCTGAAACGTATCACTTAAAATCTTTGAGCACTCTTTTTTCTGTGCACTTGTTGTCTCGCTGATGTAGTGTGAAAGGCTCCGTTCATTTTTGTGCTTTGTGATTGCACAGATTTTTCTTGTGTCCACACCGCGCTGGAACAAAAAAGTTACAGTTGATGCATGGGTGCAGTGATTTGTGTACCGCTCCGATAACTCTGCTTTGATGGAAATCCTTTCAATCATCTTGCTGATAGTATTTTATCCCAGAGGGTCATTTCTGTACCACTGTCAGGCGCTTGCAAAGTCTAGATTCTTGGTGATAGCTTTGTTTGGAGTCTGAAATAGTGCTCTGCAGTCGGGATGAGTTTTGCTAAGATAAAATTCAAGCGCAACCACTGCATCAAGTGCATTTGAAGTTTCCTACATACGAACATCCGAGTACGATTGCTCAGACTGTTTAGCACCTCCTTGGTAATTTTTAGTTTGTTCAGTAATTTTTTCAGTGCAGTAACGGGCTCCGGTGTCATCAGTTTTCATTTTAAATGACTGCCTTTTAAGCTCCCGCAATTCCTCTCTGCCGCGGCGAGCAAAATGAAAACAACCAAAAACCAAATAAACTCAACTAAGGGCCTGTTCATATGGAACCGAGCCAGCCCGGTTAGCGAGCTGGCCCGTTTTGGCAAGATCTCACCACACCCTTATTTTTCATATAAAAATATTTTTTCGTTCATATGAGAAAGCGGGCTTTCCCGGTAAGTGGGATCTCGGTAGACAGCTGCCGAGATCCCAGCAACTGGGCCAGACAGAGTGGCGCCGAGACATCTCATTTTCCCATGTGAACAGCCCATCCTGGTAGGCGAGATGAAAACTTATCAATTACGCATGCGTCAAACAATTGGCTGACCAAAACAAACGTGATCTCCACCGGATGAGAGCACTTGAAATCAGTCAAAATGGCAGATTCTGGTAAAATTAAAATAATGAGATTTATCGTCGCTCGTGAAAAAATGGCAGATTCTGGCAAAACTAAAATAATGAGATTTATCGTCGCTCGTGAAAAAATGGCAAATTCTGGTAAAACTAAAAACAAAACCGCGAATGGAAAATCTCCGAAATCTGGATACTTTTGATGGAAAGCAGACATGATAGATAAACTGATAGAGTCTTTACAAAAATATAAGACCGTTATGACTTATGGCGTACAATGCAGATAAGCCTGCACAGTACAAGGACCTTGGTAAACAAATGCAGAGAAGACAGCACACTCTTTGGACCAGTTTGCATCAAATCGCTGCCCAATAATATTGAAACCTTATCTAAACCTGAGCAGAACGAAATAATAGAAGAACAGATGAAGGAGAAAGATCTTGTAACGAAAGGTATCCCGGTTGCTGGGACGATGTTTCCCATATGAACACGCGAAAATTTCCTCACCGCTTGCCGGGCCAGCCCGCTAACCGGGCTGGCTTGGTTCCATATGAACAGGCCCTAACTTCTCCACATCTTTCCAAATGCCTTCCGTGTTCTGCCCTTCCATGAAGTATTGATTCAATTTCCGTATGTCTCCTGACTGAATAGATGATTTGTGTTTTGGTTTCACATTGTTTTCTTTCGTAAATAGTTTGGCCTTCGCTTCAAACATTTTGTTGGCAGACATGAATTCGCTGTCTTACAAAATGTTTATGTTTCGGCTGAGTGGAGCACAGGTTAGATAGCGATGAAAGGCTGCTCTAATTCGAGTCAATGCACTTGGAGTTAAAGCTTGGCATTTCTCTGTTTTCACTTCAGCGAAGAACTTCCGCAGAATGTCACTCAAGTCCGTTGGGCTTACTGTTTTTATATCCACTGTAATTTTTCTTTTCGCACACCATTTCTTAAACTTTTTTACTCCCCACTCAGTTGCTCTCTTGGTGTTTTTTGCTTGAGCTTTTTGCTCAATTTCATCCAGTTGCTGGTTGTCTAAGTCCGAGTTTTGACTACAAAAAAGCTGAAAATTTGGGGCTTCTTCCGTTTTAAAACAAAATTTCCAGACTTCAAACGTTCACCACAGAACTACAAAGTGACAAATGTTATCCTCAGGATCTCATTGGTCAAGTGAAGTTGTCTGCACCCAATCAGAATCAGGGCGGAAAATTCATTTACAGCCCTCTCATTTACCGTTTGGCCTACAAAAAGGCTACTTTTACAGAGACCAGTTTGTCATTTGGCCGCCCGTATGTTTCTTTGATAAACGCATTTTCAAAAGTCCCAGAGCTTAACATGCAGCAAAAGACCAGGAGTCAGTTGCATCTCTAGCACTTGGTTGGAAATAATAACTTTTTTGAAGTAAACGGATATGAAAAGTTCAAACTGTGTATTTTTTACTAAATGTAGAAGCTGTCGGACCAACATATTGCAGGCTCCGATATTGAGTATTTTAACTCTTTTAATTTCAAAAGTTGGGGGTCATATAATGGAATACACGCTTTTTTCTTTACAAGAATAAAAGTTATTAACAGTAACATTCAGTCATGAGAAAATTACTCTTCAACAACAAAAATATGCTGGCTCTTACAAAAAATTTCTTGCGATTCTCTCCGCCACTGCCGACTTCCGAAATGCTCCCACCGACAACCCTAACAGCCTGACCCGGCTTCATCTTGAATGCCTTATATTAATAATGGCTCGAAAACTATTGATGGCACTATAGACATTCCTATTATTTTGCCTCAAACCAGAAACCTTGTCCCTAAACATACATACATACTTTAATTGAAGCTCCCTTTGACAGGGCTTTTCAGCTACAATATAATAACTTACAATTCATAAAACTATATAACTTATCAAAACTATAATTAGTCTATAAAATAATCTATAAATTACTAATCTAATCTTTATTAAATATCCTTTTGAAAAGACCACGCTTAAATATATTAATATTTATACTATTTTTTAGATCTGCAGTAAGCGCATTGAATAGGCTGACTACGTTGTCCTGTTGACAACCTGCACCCAGGAATTTCCATACTACTTGATCCTCCAGTATTCCTCCCATGAACTGTGGAACGTTTTTTAAAATATCTGCCTAAGTACTATGGGGCCACACCATTTATACATTTAAAACTTAGTAATAGATCATTAAATAAAATCTTTTCAGATACTGTCAACTATTTCAGTGTCCTACGGCCTTCAGAAATATGATCGTATTTTCGCAAGCCTAAAATAATTCTTGCAGCGAAATTCTGAACCAGTTGTAACTTATGTATATTAGCCTTAGTTGTGTTCCCCCACACAGTGGAACAATAAAATAGTTTAGTGAATACGAAACTTTTGATTAACAATAACGTCCGCTTATCTAAAAGGTGCTTAATCCTATTTATTGCAACTAATTGGTTCATACATCCAGAAGCTGTCTTAGTAACATGTACATTATAAGTAAGGCATTGGTCTATAAAAACGCCAAGATCCTTAGCAACAGGAACAGGAGTGAAGGTTTTACCTAATAACGTAAGAGAAATCGGAGGCAGCTTCTTAGTAAGTTGCTTCAGACCAACAACAACTAATTTTGTTTTGTCAGGATTTATAAGCAAAGAACTTTGAGCGCACCAATTACTTATACTCCCATTATTGGTGCTTTCAAACAACAACTATCTTTGTCGTGCCAAAGAACATCGATTCATTGTCATGAAACCAGATAGTTACCAGACAAAATTATACTGCAGTTATAGTACAACCGCAGGGAAGGATTCAGGGTAGTTTACGTGATTTCCGGAAATCACTCAAATATTTTCAAACCTGAGTATTTAATAAAAATTATTCTCTCCT
>JAOEHV020181203.1:0-13557 GCA_025447995.2 Isaurus tuberculatus | reverse complement strand
GACAAAAGATTATAAAGAATTCGGCATCCAGTAATCAGTACAATCACCAGCACCTTTCGATTTGGGTCTAGACCGCGTAATCTACGATTACTTCTAGTTGATAAACTATTTATTTGGGAGAGAAACGTGCGTTTTTCAATACCAAGTGACAATTTATTTATTTATTCATCTATTTATTTATTCAATTATTTATTTATTTATTTATTTATTTATTTATTTATTTATTTTAAAATTCAGTACAATAATAATAATAATAATATATTGATTATTGAAATTCTAGTACCAAGCCTAGGGGTCATGACAATAGGACACGAAGTCCCCTGCAAGATTAAGTTGTTTATTACCGTTTTACAGCCGTTTTATTTTACACGTGCGGTCCTGCAGTTTGTTTACCAAGCTAATTTTTGGTGGACGTCAATCAAAAGCCTTTCGTTTAAAGCAGCTGCCGACAAGATCTGAGTCAAACAAGGTTTGATTGACGTCCACCAAAAACTGAGTACGACGTCGGAAATCAAACAAACTGCAAGACCGCACGTGTGAATAAAAACGGTTGTAAATAGAGGACCATAGAGCAGCCACACCGAGCGCAGGGTTTCTAAAAGTCCACTAACAAGAGATGATATTTACATATAATTGTGAGCATCTCTTATCTTAACACGCACGTACTACAAGCATTACAAACTCACCGTATCAACTCCAGCCATAAACATCTCAATTGCATTAATGTTAACTTCATGGGGGGTTAGTTGCTTCTTTGTAAGTAAATAGGTCAGGATGTTAACAGCTAAAAGGAAGAAAACTACAATCAAAAAACAAGATAAAATTTGTTTTTATACCAACCGTTCGCACATATCAAGGAATTTTGAAATTCTTTAGGTATAGAGTCGTGTGTCGTATCGTGTTAAAAACAGTAAAAGTATCTCCCGGATTATTTAAACGTCAGTGTACCCGAAGGAAAAATTTTCCAAAACATAGCTATATCTTATAATTGGTTTTCTTAATGAGTGAATTTCAATAAACAATAGCTTTAGTTTGTGTAATAGTGGTGTTATTATATTTTATTGAAGAAAAAAATAATTCGTATTCAACGAAGTATGAAAGAGCTAGATCCCACCGCGGATCCCGAAAATCTGCGCGCGCTCTCTTCTCCTGCCTTTTAAAATTCTGCTCATTGTTGCAAAAAATATGGCGGCTCCTCAACTATTCAACCAGGCTTCAAACGCTGATCAAGTAACAATTTTAAGAATTGAAAAAAATCGAAAATGAAAACTATAAAATCGAATCCTAGTAGTTGTAGTTTGACTAAGAAATTTATATAATATATAATAAGTCCTCGGGAGATTACTGTAGGCTATTTTAAAGGTGAAAAGATCAGCTTCGTCAAAGTAATTTACATTGCCATTCATTTTCATTATTCTATTCATGCTCATTTTATTGCTACTGCCTTCATCATTGTCATCGTCATCTTCATCGTCACTGTCAACGTCATTGTCAAACTTAACGTGATTGTTATTGTCGTTGTAGTTGTCGATTAATGCTATTGTCATTTTCATTGTCATTACTATTGTTATTTTGATGTTCTTACTCAAACAATAAAGAGGTTTAAGACCGTAAAATGACTAGAAATCATCCACTGAACTTAATTGAAAGTCTATGTTTTAAAAATAAACCTTTTTGGTTGATAATTTCCTCTGGTTCTTTTCCCGTTTCTCGGATTTCTCTCAGTTTTCTATCCACGTATCTTTGACCTATATCGATGGCCGTATCCTGTGCTTGGCAGAACTTTCTCCATGCTGTTGTCCCCACAAGTTTAAACCAAGGAAAACTGAATAATAATTTGTGTGTGTAAAGAAAGAAGTCGCGTACAGCTTCAATAAATTCAGCTGGCTCTTGAGGTGGTGTATCGTGAAACAAACCGATCCGCCAAGCGAACACCGCTGATGCGATAGCTGACAACGAAATGAGTCAAACCAGTTGTAAAGAAAAGATGCTTGTAAATATAAATAACTTTGACCATATTTACTATACATCAACAAAGTGCTTTTCGTTGATAACAACTGTATTTATATTTTGATCGATTTAGCTGTATGACTTAAAATGCTGGAGAGACGGCTTGGAACTTTACGTTAACGCTAATTTTATTAAGGGTGGAAAACCAGTGTGCCCTGAGAACGTCAAATCTTTACCCGTATAACAGAGGTGAGAACATGAGTTCTAAGAGGGTGATTACATGAGACCGGGATGAAATCAGACCGGGAAAAGTTCAGATCGGTCCCCATACAAATTCTTTTATATGACTACATGTGACCGGAACGAAAACTCAACTCAGACGGGAACAACTTGTTTTGGTAGGTAGACCGATGCGATAACTTTGGATCGGAACGACATGTAATCGCAAAAATTTGCAGATCGGTCTGACATTTTGTGCCAACAGAGCTCTGAGTCAGCCATCTAAACATGCGCAGAAGTATGCAGTTGCTTTTAAAATTGTAAACAGGTCGAGATGGTGGAAAAATTAACTTAATTTTTAGAAACAGTTTAAGTAAATATGGAAGAAAGAGGTTTGATTTCGAAGGTGTTCTTGTAAAGCTTTGTAGCGAGATTCGTAAAATGATGGCGGAAGTATTCGAGGAAATTGATTTTGGACCGAAGGAAGTTTTGCTTTCTCATATATCTGTATACATATATACCATACCTTGAAAGGTATTTTGATTTAGAATATTTGTATTAAAAACTTCATTCCGAGACAATATTCATGAAATACTAAGTATTTTTAAAAAGTCAAACACAGGATTAGAAATGCAGAGGACACAATAAAACACTAGACAGTTTTCATGAGGTAACAGGTTTAATTTGTGAAAAGTCAACCAAAGGATTAGCAAAGCAAACTATATGGTAAAATTCTAGACAATTTTCAAAGCTAAATCCTTTACCGAGCCTAAAGGCCCATCGGAGCCGGCGCTTATCTCCAGCTTCTGTAGTGTTAAGCGGATGAGAGTCTGTAACTCTCCCTGGACGGGACACTAATCCATCGCAGGTTAGCTCCAAGCCAAAGCTGGTACTCATTTACCGACCTTGTAAGGATGGAAAGCTGAGTAATCTTTGGCGGAAAAGAAGGTCACACAAATGTTCAAATTTCGGCAGAGCCGAGGAATCGAACCTGGGACCTTGTCGTTGGAAGGCAGAGATCTTACCAACTGCGCAATTTTCAAAACGTACCGGGTATTTGGGTCTTGAATAGTCAACAAAGGGATAACAACGCAAACAAAAAAAAACACTTACATTCTGTTGACCACTTGAAGATTAATTTTTCAAGCTCAGAAACCTCATTTGTATTTGCGTTAGTACCTCGGGATGCGTGTAACTCCTTCATGGCGTCATTCGCAACCTGGTTGAATACACCAACATATTCTCGAACCTTATTTGGTTGCATCAACTTTGGAGCCAATGCAAGCCTTACTCGTTCCCACTCCTTGCCGCTGCTTTAAATTGAAAGAAATAGTCAAACAACCGTTTCTTCAACAATCAAAAGAGCAGCCCAAAACAATAAATAAGTAATAATGAAACAGTAATTATGAAAGTAATAATGATGGTTGATGATGATGATGATTGATGATGATTGATGATGATGATTAATTGCTGATGATTGATGATGATGATTGATGCTGATGATTGATGATGATTGATGATGATTGATGATGATGATTGATGCTGATGATGGATGATGATGATTGATGATGATTGATGCTGATGATTGATGATGATGATTGGTGATGATTGATGATGATTGATGATGATGATGATTGATGCTGATGATTGATGATGATGATTGATGATGATTGATGATGATGATTGATGATGATTGATAATGATGATTGATGATGATGATTGATGATGATGATTGATGATAATGATGATGATGATGATGATGACGATACTGATGATAATGATGATGATTGACGGTGATAATGATGGTGGTGATGGTGATAGTGATGGTGACGATGATGATGATGATATTGATGGAGATTTTCATACCAAAGATAAAAAAAGATATTCTTTTCCTGTTCTAGTGGCTCAATGGATGGAGAATATCGTATTGTAACCTATCAACAGCATTGCCGCTCTAACACGACGGATTTATGTATAAGCTAACATGGCTGAATTCCAGTGTTTATTCACTTTGAGACGTCTGTTGCAACTCACCAATTTTTTTTAAAAATCATTTTAATAAATGGTAGTAATCTCTTGAAGTACTCTTTTACGTTCCTAAGGAGCTGTTTTTGTGATACCAGAATATGTTTCTTTCCTGAACGAGTTTCGTTCTAGTTTGAAGCTCTAACTACTTTCGAAACATAAAATCAACCGGCTCAGTATTTTGAAAACTTCACGTTCAGTTGTTTCTGGAGTTACGTTTTTCGGAATACTATTTTCGACTGATTTTGATCTTGTGATCCAACGTTGGAAAGCAAATGATCGTAGACGGATTTGCACGGGTTTTTAACCTAATTTTCTATATTAAAAAATTAAAGACCATCGTCGAAAAGGTAAAACACGTGGTTTAATCAGCTCTGGATTAAAATCCTTAATCATTGCCGTAAGGGGTCGACCATTTGACTTTTGAGGGGGAGGGGGGGGTGATTTTTTTCTACGAGATTTGTTTTTCGTCCATGGGGTGGGCAGAATTTGTTTTTTCCTTCTGTTGCAGTACATGATATATTTTTTGCTTTGCATGCAAATTTTTTTTCTTCAAAATGAAGCTTGCAAAAATTTTTTTTTCAAAATCAACCCCCCCCCCATCTCAAAAATCAAATGGTCGGCCCCTAAGTATTGTGGGAAGCTCATCTTGCGCGCCCTAAGGAAGGGCTAACGCTCAAATCGTCAGCTACCTACTCTACTTTTGGCGATAATGAAACATTTCGACCTTGAGTTGATTTAATTACATATCATATAAACAGCACTCGTCGCAGACGGCAATAGTGAAATTAAACTGCAGACTCCTTTCACTATTGTCACAAATCCAAACTTTTTTAATTAAAGAAGTTATGAATACTATCGGAAAGAAAGCATTCTAATCCAGCTTAAACGAATACCATTGTTTAAATCACAGCAATAACTGGAAGTACCACACGAATTGCAAAACAGCAGAACGCATGAAGAGTGTTAGACTGAATTCAAAATAACGGCAACAGAAGAATGGAAACCGAAGTAAACTTTTGTGTCAAACATGTTTTCCCTTTGTCAGTGTTTAAAAAAACTCCTTAATTAAAACAGTAAAAGTCGTTAGTGTGAACAATTGCCGTATCAAACCACAATATTGTTGCTTTATTATAGATTTTGATTTGTTTTATCTATTTAATTTTCTTTGTTATTTCCACAATTCCGAGTTTTGTTTTTGCTATGTAAATGTATCGGCAAAGTTGACTAAAGCAACTGCGTCAAACTTATTATTAACTCAAATAATACTGTCTAGGAGTAGAGGTTTTCCGGGATCATTTTTCGAATATTTTCGTTTTGGTACAATTTTCTTTGACTTAAACAAATTTAATCCATCTGACTGACAACAGTGTAATAGGAATTCGAGAGAAAAATCCAAGTTTGATATATTTGTTTGATTTTCGCCGAAACGAAAAGTTAATCATCACAAACTCTATTTGTGTAATGACAGAAAATTTGAATATTTTTTTGTTTTGGTTGCGTTTATTCGCCCTTTTTTGTTCGTAAGTTGTCCAAAAAACCAGAAAACCGCAATGCGAATGCCAAAAATGCTTATGACTCCCTGAATTTTCCCGTGCATTCAGTGAAAACGGGATAACATAGTTTATGTCTTCTAATAAAGCGGATTTTAGAACTTAAACTTAATGAAAGGGGCCTGTTGGTTGGAAGGTTGTAACGTTAAAAATTTTCAAACAAACTTTTTATCGGGTTTAAAAGCAATATTTCGTCGTGAAATATAATGCATGTTCCAGGCGAAAGGCTAAAAGAAGCTAAACCCTTTTACGAGCCTAGTGGCCCATAGGAGCCGGTGCTTATCTCCGGTTTCACTAGTGTTAAGCAGATGAGAGTCGTAGACTCCCCCTGGACGGGACACTTATCCATCGCAGGTTAGCTCCCAGCCGAAGCTGATACTCATTTACCGACCTTGTAAGGATGGAAATCTGAGTAAGCTTTGGCGGAACAGAAGGTCACACTAATGTTTCAATATCAGCAGAACCGGGGCTCGAACCTGGGACCTTGTGGTTTGAAGGTATAGATTTTGCCAACTGGACCAACCATGAGGCGAAAGGCAGGCCTTTACAAAGGTTTTTTAATTAGAAATTTGAAACTTATGCCGCTTTCTGGTAGAAAAGGGGGAAAAATAATTTCTGTTATCTCGCTGTTGAAAAACGGTCGAGCTCAGGAAACTTAATTGAACTTCCTGTCAAAAAATAGCAAGTGGCTTGGCAAATCTAAGTAGAAAGCTTGCTAGGGGGTTAAAAGCCTCTACTAAAAAGTAAAAGATTTTTGAAATTTTACTTTTCTTTGTGAGAAGAAAAACTTCGTTAACAAAATCTGGCATCAATTTTTTTGATAATTACTTGATTCAATTCTCGAGATAAATGTGTTCTTTTTTTCTCAAATTCAACAAAGCTATAATTGTGGACAACTATCAAATGAGCGACTGCTCTTCATATAAAACTTTTTAAAATTTACTTTCAATTAGAATGCCACTCGCATACTTATTTGCTTTGATCTCATTTCCGAATAATACTGAAAACAAACCTTGAACATTTCAAAACTCCAGAATCTTTAGCTATCTGTCGCAAGAGTTAAACTAATTTTGATTTTCTGTTATCTTCAAAATGTGATTATCGTTTTCTTGCTTGATTGCGTTTTCTGTTCATAACGATGTCCATCTGCCGCAGATTAGCCACCAACTGCGGAGACTTTACAAATTATTGAAAACGTTTTACAAAATCTAAATAACTTCGGGCATTTCATCATGTAGTAATTAGTTGTGGAGTCACGCCAGATTTTGTAAAGTAAAAAGAGTATATTAACGGCCTAAAACGCGAAGACAACCATTAACAACTCAACTGTCAGAAGTATAAATGTTGTCATGTCTAAGAAAGAAGTAAACAGTTTTGAGGATCTTTAGAATTCCGTTAAACAGGTTTTAGCCGATAATTATTGACGGATCGAAACCTACATAAGCCATTGTATGTTTGTACTCGAGCTAGAATATTTACCTTTGAGGTAGACCGCGATGGTAGTTTCTCTGGTCTCGATACGCGACCCATGGATCTACAAGGGGTCGATTTGGGTACTTCCCTTCACAGCGGTACACAGTTTCAAAGTCTGCTGGGTCCATTAGATGCAACATGGTTCTACCAAACATCGACTCCAGAAATATCGGGCCAAGTTGATTAAAATATCTTTGATGAATAAACACGAGTTTTTCCGTTCCGCCATTTTCTCGTCTATAATCCGCCGCATTTCCTATTAGGGGAATACCTTTAGGTCTTGGAACTGCAGAGAAAGGCAAAAAACTTGTCTTCTCCTGGCACCCATTCGCGCCATTTTTGAAAACTGCGTGATCACTCAACCATTTTTGTAATCTTGGCCCGAAAGGATACATCGCCAAATTTCGGCAAGAAAGCATTTTGTGCATTTTTTTCCCAATGGAAAAAGCCGTCCCTTTTCTGTTTGTTTGTCTCTTTTCGTAACAAAAAAGCGAATCAGAAACTCTGGCTCCAGCAATAATTGCGTGCAACCAACACTAAGGCAGAACGATTGTTCATCTAAGCGGCGAGTTTGTTTCTTAGAATACTTGAGACAATACGTTTTGTCTATACAATTCCCTTTGCAGCTATCGTCCAGTTGTAATTGAAAGACTAACTGTATTCGTTCCCCGGCTGTTTACACATGTTCAAAACAGCCAGAGAAACCAAATTACAAATCTAAACACTCAGCTTGAAACTCATAAATATTCAAATTTACAGCTCTAAATTTGAAGTCCTTCTTTAAGAAATATTAACGAAAAGTTGGCGAGCTTTTGCAAAAATTCTTGCCAAAACCTGTATTGAAAACGTAAAAATTTTTAATAAAATCTGCAGCCTTATGCAATTATAAACTAATTAATGAAACAAATTTAGATCTTAAACAAATTTTGCAATAAAAATTATTAATGAAATAGATGGTTCTAGATAAAAAAATGTTTGGAACGGTTCTCAAAACTGATTGGAATAGTTTTCAAAACTACAAAACTTAAGTAAGATTCGAAGGCGTGACGAGTTTGTGCGCCGAAACAACTTTTGTTTAAAAATTGTTGTTCGAGCCTTCAAGGAGAAACATTTAGGATCGTTTGAGCATTTAAAACGCTGTAACAACACAAGACAATAAATTTTTGTAACTTGCGCCGCAACAATATTGCCACTATTGCAAGATAAATTCCGAGATGTATGCTCTCACGCTGCAACAATATTGCAACTACTGTATTGCAAGATCAGTTCCGAGGTACTAGGTGTTATAATATCACAAAACTTAAAAGCTTGCTCTCTACTTTCTTTAAATTCTCAATGCATTACAAGCTGCAGAAAAGATTGTTAAATTCTTTCTTAAATTGTCGTGCAACACGTTGCAACGTTAATTCCACAAAAGTTGCCTTGTTTAATGACGGCTTATAAAAGTTATAGAACTTTCCTTGCCGCACTTATAATTAAATATTTTCTTTTCTTGGTTCTTCTATATATATTGTTTGCATATTTCAATATGCAAAATAGTAAAACAACTCTGAAATAAAGTTCAAAAAACGTTTATTCTCTGTACGACCTTCTTCTTTCTCATAAGTACGATGTACGATGCCAATTTGGCTCTAAAACAAGTTTCTTCATTTAAATTTCTACACAACGTTCAAACAACTGGCTAAGCGGTTAAACCAGGTTTTTTAATCACCTGTCGTTATTTAGATTTTTTTTATAATTTTGATGTTATTTTTGACGTTGGGTAGCTTAAAAGAGAAAGCAATGGCCTATTTTTAGCAGATATAATTGTGGATTTCTTCCTAGAACATTTCCAGCCAGAAACCGCAGAAAATGAAACATCCGAGATGTTAAATGCCACAAAATTTGTAGGGAAATAAAACAATGAGTTTCATTTTTAAATAAACACTATTTAAAAACAATAAAAGTCGACGAATTTAGATATTATTCAATCATTGACTGATAAACGAGCTGAAATCTTGCTGAAAAACAGGCTTCTTGCAGCTCTTCTAGAAACCAACTCAAGGACTTTTATTGATTTTCGAGACTCTTGGCTCTCAAATTCAAGGACCTTTTGCAGTACATGAGAGCTGCTACGACAAAACTTTGCTTTTATTTCTAACAATTTGTCCAATAGCAAGAACGCTTAGATAATCATTCATGACTCTTCGATTCCAATTCCGGCTAAATCCAGCAAATAATAGTTCTACAGAATATGGTTTTCAAGAACTCGTGCAAGAAACACAAGTTTAAGTTAAAAAAATGTTTAAGTTGCGTTAAAACGCTCGTTTTTAAGGACTTTTCAGGGAATTCCTTGAAAACAATTAACTAAAATCAAGGACTTCTACAGCCCGCACGAGCCTTTAAAAATGCTTATTTACAATGATGAAGTTCAGAAAAACTTTTAAGGTTCCTAAAGTTTTTATCCAAAATTAGTCTAACAATGAATTGACGAGGGAGGAAGAAAAGAAGAAAGGAAGGAAGGACAGGAAAGATGACTTCACAAAAAATACGGTGTTCAATCGTTCGGTTCAATCACTTTGCATTGCGTGCGTGTAGCTACTGCATTCTTGTTTCCATTCGGGTATGTGACATGTGACATGTATAGTGTAGCGTACATTAGTGAAAAAAAGAAAGTTGCTCAATCGGACCATGTTGCGTACTACTTTAAATTTAATAAGACTAACAATGATGTGCGGATATAGTCTAAATGATTTTTGATGAAAAAGTGCTAATCACAATAAAGGCTAATTAGTACAGTTATTTATTGGCACGTTTAAGTTTAACAAAAATCTGGGTTGCCATTTTTTAACTTATAGTGCAAAATCGGAATGACTGGCATTTGGGTTTTTAAGTATACAAGCATTTCGACTCCGACTATTGCGGTAAAAATTTAAAAATCCTGGCAAAATTTTTTCTTGTTTTGAACACTAATTTTGTTCTAAAATCTTAGCTTAAAAACTTTCGAATTTTAAAGATTAAATACTAAACGAGTGTTTGAACATTTGTAATTTTTTAAGCCTCTCGATCTCCAAAAAACCAGTTTAAGCACATTTGAGCTAATTTTTTTCGTGAGATATTTATATTTTCCACATATTCTTATCAGTTCGTAAATTTCATGAACTAAAATGACGTCTCCACTGAAAAAATTGACAGGCGATCAGGATTAAGACACGCAAGACAAACACCAGACGTTTAGGGATGGTCAACTTTTATCAGTTTTCTTTCTGGTAATGACATCATAAAAATTTGCTTCAAACTTAAACAACTGCTTGCAGAGTTTACACAGTTTTCAAAGAGAAAAACGGTTTTAGAATTAATTAAAATTGATTTATTTTCTTAATTTCCTGACTTGAATAAAACTTTCCACGCATCGCTGCGCGCGGCTGCAGAGAAAAAACTCTGTTCACAGGTAGCCCAAGCTTTACTTGTGACTAACATATTACATCATTTGATTTATGGAGGAAATGTATGGGATTTTACGTTTGTGTTCGAAACGTATTCAAAATGAAATAAAATTATCAAATACCTTAACAAACCTTGACTTGTTGTATTTTGTCATCATTATGTGTTGCTTTGTACATGTGTTGGTTTCTGGCGCTGGGAGAAACAAGAACGACGAAATATATATAAGAAGAAAAGGTTGGAAACCTTTGTGTGTCACAAATAAAGTTTGGGCTACCTGTGTTTTCACAAGAAAAAATATTCTTCGCAGTCTTTCAAATTCATATTTATAAATTCGGCAGTTGCCCGAGTTTTTTCGAAAATTACTTTCCAGGGACAACGGCTAGGCCGCGATTTGTTAAATTGCCATCATGCAAAATCAAGAATTTAAATTTTAGATTTTGAGCGGATAAGTTTCTAACTGTAAAAATCCTTACCTCTAAAGCCGTTTTTCTCTTTATTTGCTGCACAGAAGTTTGAATAAAATCAAGGATTTATAAGATGATGATACTTTCGATACCGTTCACGTCTCGAGTCGAGTTTACTGTTTGTCTGTCTTGTAAACAGCAGGCGAAGATTAGTCTTCATCCTGGTCTCATTTCTTGCTTTGTTTGCTTCGTTGTATACTTTCAAAACATTAACTTTTCAAAAATTTTGAGTAATTTTGAAACACAAGCGGCGATTCGTTTTGTAATCACAAAAAATGAAAACCGACGCGAAGAAATAAAACCACAAAGCAAATGGTTAACACATCTTATTTTTCTCATACTGCATACAAATCACTATAATTGTAAAGGCGATTTATTCGATGAACTAACACTAAGCTTGGGCTGCCTGTGGTAAAATCGACTCTAGATATCCATCAAAGCGAAAATCGACTCTATCCATCAAAACGATAGCACTATAGCTACTCGCGCATGCGCAGTAGCTACAAAAATCTATCAACTCCCCGTGCTTTGGATTAGCGATAGGATCAAGTGTCGAGTAGGTTTACCTTTCAAACTTGGGGTTGCAAGAGTAGGTCGCAAGGACTGATTAATTCACCTATTACAGTAATTTCATTAATCACAGATTTTTTTAAAATGACAACAAAAAGGATAGAAGGAAGGAAGGAATTAGGAAGGGAGGCGGAAGATCTAGAAAGGAAGGCAGAAAGGAGGAAAAAGGACGGAAGAAAGGAAGGACAAAAAATCTTGAACGATATAGATATCACAGTTCAAAGTAAACCTATATCAGTTTTCGTATAAGATTGACTTTTGTTATTAAATTGATCAGAAAAACTAACGCTGATAGATTCCGACGTTTCGACGACATCTTGTCATCATTATCAAGAAAATTTTCTTCATTTTCTTGATAATGACAAGATGTCTTCGAAACGTCGGAATCTATCAGCGTTAGTTTTTCTGATCAATATATCAGTTTTTGAAGCAAAACGCATTGCTAATGCTCTTAATCTTCATTAGTTTAATACTACAAATTAAAAAAATATGTGTATTCTTTGTACGTACATATGACCATTTTTTAAAAACAAGTACAGTGTATCACCCCTTTGTATCAATGTTTTGTGAATGTAAAGGGCTTTGCATTGTATAGTATTGTAAGTAGTTAATTTCAATCTTTAATATTCAGTGTACCAACTAATTCCTCACCTCACAATGCTTCAAATCATTTTACTGGGATATCTGACCTGTTATGACCAACGAAAAGTTATTTCAGATATCCTGTACTGATAAGTTTGGATTAATTTATTATAATTCATTATTGTAATAGATGGGACAAATTAATAAAATTGAATTTTTAAAAAAAAAACCTGAAGGATAGAACGAGGGGAGAAAGGAAGGAGGATGGAGGGAAGGGAGAAAGGAGGGAGGAACGAAGAAAGGAAGGTAGGAAGGAAGGTAGAAAGGGAAAGAAGGTAAGAAAGAAGGAAGGTATGAAGGGAAGGAAGGTAGAAAGGAAGGAAGGAACGGAGGGAGGGAGGGAAAGAAGGAAGGGAGGAAGGTAGAAAGGAAGGAAGGAACGGAGGGAGGGAGGGAAAGAAGGAAGGGAGGAAGGTAGAAAGGAAGGAACGGAGGGAGGGAGAAAGAAAGGTAGGAAAGAAGGGAGGGAGGAAGGAAGGAAAAAACGAAGGGAAGCTAGGAAGAAAGGAACGAGGGAGGGAGGAACAAAGAGGGAAAAAGGGAAGAAAGTAGGAAGGGAAAGAAGGAAGGTAGGAAGGTAGGAAGGAAGAAAGAAAGGAACGGAGGGAGGGCATGAAGAAAGGGAGGAAGGAAGGTAGGAAGGAAGAAAGAAAGGAAGGAAGGAATGGAGGGAGGGAGGGAGGGAGGGAGGGAGGAAGGGAAGGTAGGAAGGGAAGGAAGAAAGGAAGGAAAGAAGGAAGGTAGGAATGAAGGAAGGGAAAGAAGGCAAGAAGGAAGGTAGGAAGGTAAGAAGGTAGGTAGGATGGAAGGGAAAGGGAAGAAGAAAAGAAGGAACAATGCAACAACCTCGTGAATAATGAACACAACTCATAAAGAAAATTTGAAACTTTAATACAGGACTACAACTGTAAATCTCTGCTGATTCGAAGTAAAATAATATATATACTTTTAAAAATATCTTATGTACATTAACAATGAAATAGGTAAGGTAATGCCCTGTCTACAAAAAATAACTGAAAAACGAATTTTATCAATTTTAAAGCTAAAGATGAAAGTCGAACGTTAGAATTATTCAAATCACTTCCTAAATGGTATGTACTGTCGCACTTTGTAAAAGTCGTCGCACTTTGTAATACCTGTCGCACTTTGTAATAAATTCGTCACACTTTGTAATACCTGTCGCACTTTGTAATAAGTCTTGTCGCACTTTGTAATAAAAAAGCTGTCGCACTTTG
>JAOEHV020181003.1:0-13562 GCA_025447995.2 Isaurus tuberculatus | reverse complement strand
GCGCAGGGCATTCTGGTTAAATGCAATGCATTCTGGTAAAAAGTGATGAATTCGAGAATTCGTACTCCCTTTTATATTCTTCTTAAATCCAGTTTATGATGCGAGCATTATGAATTGCAGCTCGCTCGCTCCGCAGTAATCAACTCACGACAAATATTTAAGACAACAATTTCATTTAATCAGCTTTATCGCTATAGTAGTTTGCGATAGTTTGCCACGTTGTATTGGCTTACATTGTGATCAGATTCTGATCTCTTACGTTAGTAATTATATACGTCTGTTGTCACGCAATACATTTCCTACTGACAAATGCATTCATAGTAATAATACACTTTCAAAATGAAGAAAAAAGACGCTATTGGCTAAAAGTAAAACAATATTAAACCTTTTCTCAAATAAAAACAAGACATATTTCCAACTAGTCGTTTAATTTTAAAAAATTACAAACAATTCGGTATATCTTGAGTACAAGAAATTATTGGAGTTTTCATTCTATTTTCGAACCAGTTGATGAAACTCTATAAAGCGACCTTTCATTTAGTTTGTCTTGAAGTATAGAAATGAATGGTTTTGTTCATTTCACCTTTTGTGCTGGTTTATAAAATATTTAAAAGTAAATATTCACTTTAAATGCCTTATTCTTTCAAAAAAAATCAAAACTTAAAATTTTGACGATTAAAATTTTTCAGGAAAAGGGTTAATACTAATAGTTGATAAAAAAAAAACTAGACTTGAATCAACTAGAATTTGCACAAATTATATTCACAGAACGTAAAGTGTGCAAGCACAGCATCTAGGATTTCACATAAATGTCACTCACAAATTATCATTTATACATTTTGTTATTTTACATGCACGCAAAGTTATTCTCTTGAATATAACATTCAAGATAGATAGATTTCCCCCAACAATTTATCGCTTCGACAAAAAACGTTCTAAAACATAATGTCATCTTACCTTCAAAACAATTTCAAAATTTCTCAATCAAAAAACAGTTTTCACTTCTAAACCTTCAGATACTGAAATTTGGAACATAATTAACTTTTTTTTACTGAAAAGGAAATGTATGCAGGTCTTCATGAAGATACATTAACTTCTTCTATAAATCCTTTTTCTCACCAGATTTGTCAGCATAAGAATCTTTAACATTTCAAGCAAAAATAAGGAAGCATATCTATATAGTTGAATCAAATATTATAAATAAATTTAAATCAGCGCACATGTTATATTTGCAGCTTTAATAAGCTTTAGAATAAAATGCTACATCATCACCGTAAGTAGTGTAAGGAGTTGACGTTTCGAGCGTTAGTCCTTCGTCAGAGCAACTGTAATTTAAACAAGTCAGTCAAGGTTGAATTTTCATGATCATCACCGTAAGTAGCGTAAGGAGCTGACGTTTCGAGCGTTAGCCCTTCGTCAGAGCAACTGTAATTTAGACAACTCAAGGTTGAATTTTCATGATCATCACCGTAAGTAGTGTAGGAAGCTGACGTTTCGAGCGTTAGCCCTTCGTCAGAGCAACTGTAATTTAGACAACTCAAGGTTGATTTGTTTTTTTAAAATTGATGATTAAACATTTTATTCTGGTAAACCGAACCCCATCAAACTTATTTATTCTATGCGATTTGGGTAAAATTGCGTCAATTTTCAACTTGCAAAGTTCACGTTGAACAACAATTGAAAGGCTACGAAAGTTTTCGCTCTTACTTTGGATAGAAGACACAGAATTAAACAAGGTTTGTGATTGGTTGAAACAGGGATGGGGTAAACTTTTCTCTGTCATCTGATTAGTCCAAACTTCTCTGTCTTCTCCACGAAGTGTCCAATTTTCTTTTGAAATTATCGCCATTAATACTATATTATTATCATATTAATATATATCAATAATTAATACATTCATATTAATATTAACGTTGTTACATTATATTTCTAAACAAGATTGTTTACAAAGCGCCCTTAAATAACAACACCTAGCTCTAAACATTTTAAAGTAAACTTAAACAACTGCGAAAAAAACCCAAAACCTCCCTGCTTCTTTTGCAGTGCATGCATATTTCAAAGCTATTTTACACATATTTTTACATCTTAAAAACATTGATTAGTTACTTAATCATAATTCCGAATCACAGTGGTTTATTTTCATTTACAACAGCTTTGAAGCTACAGTAACATCAATAGACCAAAATTTCATTGGTATAAAAATTACTCAAGGTATATTAGAATAATATACACTCAAAAGGAATGAACTATATCGGCTTCATATCCCGGCATAATTTTATCTAGTCATCAATGATCCATCTAGACATGAATTCCGCGTCTCTGACCCAAAAATAACGGGAAAAACGCAAATCAAAGCAGTGCAAAGCCTGGTATTTAATACCATGAGTAACGCTGTTAAACATTGTGTTATATTTTCCCAGTAACACATCTTGCAATGCTCTGGCACTGCGCAATTTTCGGAGTATTTTGTCACTTATTTCTTTTTAAAGCAATAAACTTGTCAGAAAACAATGTAATCTTAAGTCATTCTAATTGTTTACTTTATAGTGTTTCACGGCATTTGACCTCAATTCGCGCAAGCGTGAAAATTTTTTCTCTCTCTCCATTTTAAATTTAATTTCCCCCTGCTGCTCGAATCAACGTCGAATGCCGTCCAAACCCAATTTCAAAGTAAACAGTTACGACGACTCAAGATTAAAATGTTTATTGTTAAGTTTTATTGCTTTAATGAAAAATAAGTGGCAAAGTTTAGATTTCTTATACTTTATTAAACTTACATTAGCTTTCAGTATGTCTCAATGAAAGTTTGAGCCCCCGGGTCTTTCAACTCACGCATACGTTTCTAGGTGGATCATTAAGCGAGTCTTATTCGTTAATTACAGGATATTTCAAGAACACCAAGATTATTGTCAATAATCAGCAGGTAGTTAGTGAACAGCACATAGCTTACTTTAAAAGCAGTTTAAAAAGCTAAACGTTTTCGATCTATGTGAGCATCGTCAGGCAAAGTAAAGACTGAAGGAGGCAAAAAGTTAAATATAATGACAAGAACAGTAAAACTAAATCTAAGTTACTCTTTTAGGAAACAAATTCAAATGAAAGGAATGTACCTGGCTTCAAGTTTGCAGTAAAAACTGCTTCTAGTGGTTTTTTTTCATCTTCCAAGATGAAAGATGACATAAGCAAGGTGACATAACGGCTTCAAAATATGCATTACATCCCACTGCTTTTTAATTTCAATTTTACTTTCATATTTTTATTATGAAATCATTTCAGGTTCACTTTTCAAGTTATTACAGGTTTCAACAGGAAAAAGTCTTAGAATGTCCGCTACAGCGGCTCATACATTTCAAACATTAAGAAAGGCTCTCAGTGAAACAGACAGACCACAACATCAGGGTAACTACCCTGCTCTTTTCGGCAAGTGTGTCCGTCAATAGACCTACGGTTTAACGTTCTTATCCGAAACTTGCAAATTTTTCTAATTTCAACAAGAGTTGCCTACGTAACAACTCTTACGATGACCATATAAATCGAAAAAGTTTCTAATTTTTCAAAAGTACTTTTATAGTTTTAACTTTTGCTTGTTAGTAATTTAATCATAGAGAATAACTCACACCACATGTCTTGTAGCCATCCTCTAGAGTTTGGTTCAACTGTGAGTCGAATCTTAAATTACTTGCAATGCAAAATCTTCCCACAATTTAAGTTGAGTTCACGATCGACATACCACTGCCACAAATGCACCCAGTCCAAGAGTGGCTGTTACGAGAAAGCCTTTCCACAATAAGGTCCCAACATCCCCTGCGGGCTCGGCAGCAAACTTTCGATCAAATTCTTTCTATAGGAATAAGATACAAACGAATTAAAACGTACCAATCGGGAGCTTGGACAGTTTTTTTAAGTCTTGTAAAAGGATATTTGCACGACTTATGCACCAGTCAATGTAAACCCCCGCCCCTCCTACCCCGGGCGTTAGGCGGGATTGGACTTTTGGGGTTTCTAAACACTGCTAATGCCCGCTATGTGGGGCAATTTCGCTATACTAATACCCCGCCATGCGGGGAGGGGGGGCATTCTCGCCATGCTATAAAATTCATTTAAATACTTTACCTTCTCCTACATCCTACAACTCACTGACTCATCTCTTCATGATGAATTATTCGACTGACATTGTCATCTGGTACTTTATATAACGCACGACGAAAGAAAGATTAATATTTTTGCAATGGTGGTGTAATTAAACTAGCTCCCAGGCTCTTCTGTGGCATTTTGCCAAAACTGTCTACTACCGCCCAATCCCCTGCAAAAATTTTGCAATAATCTAAGCACGTCTAACGGCCGGCTCACCGGGGCACAAATTCTATACCTAATCCCCGTCTAATCCCCGCCAAGTGCCCGGGGTTTGGGGGAGGGGCGGGGGTTTACATTGACCGGTGTATTACAAAGAAATGTTTGCAAGCTTTACTCATAATTTTTTTTTGTATAATAAGTATCGCTTTTTTCATCAATATGGATCAAGAACATCAAAAAATTATATTTTTTGAAGGTATCGAGTCGAGCCAATTTCTTTAAACTTATATTGGCGGCCATTTTCATTTTGTTGACCACCATCTAGAAACCGGAACTAAAAATCGAGCATGTGACGTGACTGAGAATAAAGAAAAAAGGTACGTAAGTGGGTAGATAAAACACGTGGTTTAATCACCTATAGATTGAAATGTTTTATCATCGCCGAATAAAGTAGAGTAGAAAGCTGACATTTCGAGCGTTAGCCCTACGTCAGAGCAACGTAGACTATCACAAATGCTGAATTCTGATTGGCTCTTCCTTTCCGGTAGTACCTTTGGTACTGGCAACGCAGCTTTTTCCAAACAAATACGATTTTGAATTGTATTTATCAGGCTTATTGCAAGAAATCTTGGTTGTGGTAATCAGTAGAGGGGTGGGCGTGGGGCTGCGAACCAATACCATAGTAGACCTCACTTTATAATTGAGGTGGGGGTGCGAAAAGACCTCACTTTTTAATAGGGGAGAGGCTGCGAACCGATACCACAGGAAACCTCACTTTATAAGACCATTATTGATTTACCACAAATACTGTTTCTCAATCAGAAACACGATAAAAAAAATGAAGACAAAAAGCGTTGATTTTTTTTCTTTTTTGATTTGGTTATTTCAGGTGGTATCTTCAAAATTGCATAATGGATGAAAAAACCATTCGGATGTACATGGCTAAATATTCTTGTGTTTTACTTCTGGAAAAATTAGAGAACATTTGAAATGATTATTGAAATAGTTTCCGAGAGTAAAGTACCTTCTTAAATCGATTTTATCCGTATTGATGACGTCAGTCTCAATGGGGATATAATAGAGGATCACTCACTCACTCTTTCGTAAACTTGGGCAAAGGAAACTGGTACGAGGAGATTGGCACGCTATCCGAGTATTTCGTCTCAAAAGCCCGCTGCACACCTTTGCGAGAACATGCAATTTTTGACGCATGCAATCAAAGTTTCATCTAATCGCACCTTGATTGCATCGTGTGCGGTGACCTGCGATTCAATTTTTATTTCATGCAACAAAAGTTGCATGGATCAAATTTGTTTGATATTTTTCGCAAGTAATTGCGTCGTATCGCACTGTGAACGTGCGATGAAAATACTCGCAACTACCAATGATAAAGCAGCTTTTAATCATGTGATATCATTTTTGCAAACAAAAAAGGCTGCAGTAGTATGGACTGTGAAGAAAGAAGAAATAGTTTGCCTGTGGAAATTTCTTTAACAGCTACGGCCTTACGATTTTGGTAGTTTTCAACTTTAAAAACCGCCAAAAACTTTTTGTATCTTCAATAACAATTTTTTTTTTGAAAGGTTCAGAGCAACTCCGTTCGATTCCATTGTTTAGACCAAACAGTAAGCTTTCGTTTTTTTCTTAGCCTCAAAGTCACAACCGTTATTTTGATCTAGTCGCTGCTTGTTGCGTCTGTGTGCAGCTTCCAGCGACGAAGTGCAATTTTGATTGCATGCGTTGGAAGTTGCATGTTGTCTCCTGTTGTTGTGAAGGGGTGCGGCGGGCAAAAGCCACGAAATACATTGCGGTTGCGCACATTTTAGTACTGCTATAGTAAAGAGTTACGATAATTTATAGTTTTGATTTTCAAAATGCAAAATAATTGTTTTGAAATGTTTTTCCACAAATAAATATTTCGTTTATCGTTTGTTGTAGGCACAGAGTTGCAGACAACTTGATAGTGTTTTGAAATTATGATTTGTCTCGCTTTAAAAAACTAAAATTTTAGATTTTTTTTTGTTGCAACGGCCACAGGCCACCTTAAAGCCTGGTTTTCACTAGCGACGCAAGCACAAGCGCAAACTCAAACGCAAGCATAACATCTCTTATTTCACCGTGAAAACGGCCTCGACGCAAGCATAAACACAAGCGCAAGCACAAGCACAAGGATCAAAAATTTTCCTTTTTCTTGTGCTTATGCTTGTGCTTGCGTTCGCGTATTCCGAGTGAAAACAAACCGCCGCACAAGCACAAAGAAATCTACTACATTTGACTATGTCTAGCCAATTATAGCACTCGCTCCAGTTCACCCCACGTCTGAGCATTTCAACAAGATGGCGGAAGCCGCGAAGCCTTGTAACTAGTAAACATTTCGTGCTATGATTCTTGTGCTTATGCTCGACGTTCGTTTTCACTTGGCAGAATTGCCTTAGGCTTGCGCTTGTGTTTTTGCTTGTGCTTGCGTCGCTAATGAAAACCAGGCTTAAACGCGCAAGTAACGAATCTCTACGCCATCAAGGAGGAATCCACTTCGTCGCTTTGATTTACAAACATGCCGCTGCGGACTTTTTATGATGAGAGAGGAGTTGCAGGTATACCTCATGCACTCCCCCCCCCCTAAAAAAAATTGACTCGGGGCCTTTTGATGTTAACTTTATTTTTTTCCTTCGTTTTTAATTAGGTGCGAGTTTTTTAAACAAAACTTCTTCCTTGGCCTAACTGAAAACAATTCAATAAACCACGGGACCGAAAACCGAATTTGCTATCGATTTGTTGTATGGCCCTTTGACAGCAATTTATTATTGATAATAATCCAAAAGCAAAAAAATGACACTCTGTCAGATAAAGATTAAAAAATATCATCTCTCGTGATACCACTAGACCAGCCTGACTCCTCTATTCATTTTGTCAATTATTTTCTTATATTTAGTTGCTCTCAACTGTGCCACGTTTTGTGGTTGAAGCACCTCAAAGGAAAATGAAGTTGATACTTGTCAGTTCATGCCCCCAAACTCAAGTCTTGTGGCCAGTATACTACAATATCAGCCAAAATTTCCCGCAAAATTTTGTCAAATTGCCCATTCATCTGTGCATGGCTTTCACGCATGTGGGGGGAGGGGTAAACTGACTTTATGCTCGTAAAGAAATTTGTAAGACTATCACATTTTGCCCTAGTTTGAAAGTTAACATCAACTTTTTAAGTGGGTTTTGAGTTCCCAAAAACTTGACAATTGGAACGTATCTCTGGTTTCTGAAGTGTTAAGCAAATGAAAGTTTTGGTTTCCCCTGGACAGGCACCGAAACATCGCTGGTTAGCTTCTGGCAAAAGCTGGTACTCTATCGACTAAATTCGTAAAAACAAATATAACAAACAAATTTCAAGCAGAGATCTTACTAATGTGCCAATCAACCAATCAAGTAAGGAATATCAAAAACATCTTTTCACTTAATAAAGCGGCGTTGTTTTTCAGCATTATTGATTGTCAGTGCCTCGGGCGATGACATATCATCACGTACTTGTGAAAATAAAAAAAACAAATTGCTTAAAGATTTCTCTAACAAAACAATCGAGCGAGTTTGCTCGTTAAAACACGTGTCTTGAAACCAGAGGCTCACGTAAACAGTGTGGTCTTACAGGATCAATTTTCACAAGAGAAGAGACCGGAAAGTTTTGAAAAACAAAGCGCTTTTAAAAAAGCATTTTCTAAGAACTGGTGTTAAACTGGGAATGCTCATATTGTCAAAATTAAAGGGCAAATTCTGTGCAACTCGTGACAATGCAGTGACCATTTCTTTGGTCAAATGATTGAAAGCAGACACGCGCTTGCATGTACAAAGTGCTATGGATAAAATATCGTAAACACGCAACGAAATGAGAATGAGATTGAGAAATGAAAAATACCGGTCGCTGTTGAAATATTCCATGCCGGAGAAATGATCAACAAAATTTATTATTTGGCCTTAACCAAAAAAAAATAGCTTTTGAACATGTCAAAATAAGTTGCTTGGTTTATGGCTAATAACTAAAAATCTTAACAAATCTTCAACCACGAATTGCTAAAAAATATTTCGACGCCTTCAAAACGATTCCAACTAATAAAAAATTTCAAAGTAGCTTAGCTTAGAGTCAAAACAGAATATTAGTTGCAAGGTAATCACTGATGAAGAAAAAATTATTTCATCAGCGTTCGTATTTTTATAAGATTTCGTTAAAACAGGCAAAGATAAAACCCAACAAGATTTAACCCGTCACGCGCAGAAATTTTATCTTGAAAGAACGACTGACATTTTGATCAATAATCTGGATTAAAACAAAATGCGCAGACGATAACGTTGAAAAAATAAATAAAGTTCGAGAAAAGAATTTTGGCTTCTTTCCAACGTGTAAAGGGTTTTGTAAGACTTGTAAGAATGATTTACAAAAATGAAATAGTATCCGAGCATCACATGAAAGCACTTTTACACACGCCCAAACAAACTATTACCACACAGAGAGAATATGGGACGTATTAGGGCAATTTTATTATTTGCTAGCTCTCTTAGTAAATTTTTCATTTTGCGTTTTTTATTGACTAACAATAAAAAGCGCCTTTTAATGCATACCAGTCGTCACTGCATGACAAGAATGTATTCAAACCAATGCAAATTTCGTTTAATCTTATGCATTAAGTCGCGTTCAATGACAAGTGAACTGCATTGAAAATCAATAAATTGCAGTCATTTTTGCGAGGATGTAAACCCACGCAGGAACAAATTTTATTTCGCCTACGCAACACTAGAACATGAAAGAACAACCATTTTCTCCGAACATGCCATGTAAAAACTGGTGCAACCACTTAAAAATAAAATGAAAAAAACTATAAAATTATCTGCGATCTATCCGCATTGGCAAAAGCCAGACCAAAGGGAAGCCAATACTGAAATATTTATTCAGTTAAAACTTCTTTAAAAACTACATCTTGCAATGAAAAACGCAGCGATTTTGTCAGAAGAGAACTGAATCATATGTTCCGAAAAACTCATCTTACGATAAGATTTGATTAATGTTCACAAAAGCTTTTGCGGTTATGAAAACCACACGACTTTCCTGTCGTGAGTAAATTTCCGTTTGTGATATTTTTCACTTTCTCCGAAATTGTTATTCGATTCTCGGAAATTCTGCTTTAAAAAATCCGAAGTAAGTTTTCTGGAGGTGACACGTTGGTTAAGAATAACTGAGGTAAGATCTCTTCGTAAGGTCATGATTCTAAAGACGCGCGAAGAAAATTTTAATATTAATCAATTCATTCAGTTGAGTGTGAATGAATTACGATTAGTGAAATGCAGTACGATTTCCTTACCCATCCACCGCCTTCTCCTTGAATCCACGGTTCTAATTTCGCCAGATATTCATTGGTCCAAAGTATTACTCTCTCTTCCATCCAATCTTGTTTTTGTGCTTGAAAATACTGTGCGATTTTTACGCTAAACGCGTAGTACGAGACAATCCTACCCCAATTTATCTGATCCGTAAATATTTCGTCGCAGACTGCGTTGAACGAAAAATACGCATTTGTCGTAGAAAGATCAAGTTGTTGGCAGACATTCGAGAAAAACGAATTATTGTCTGCTTCAAGTTCTCTCACTAATCTTTTCATTGTTTCCGCTCGTTTTGATGGCGGTTCTATGGCTTTACCAAGAAAAGATAAAATAACATATCGTGTGAGAAGATTTATTTCTTCGCTCGCTCCCATGTGGAAAGCACCGTTAGTTTTCTTCTTCGATCTCGGTGGTAAATTTCTTCGACTTTGATGTTGGTTCTGTGCATTTGGTGCCATTAGATTTTTCCTTTCCTTTTTAAAAATAACCCGTTTTTGAACGATCAATGTACTTCAAACAAATTTTCAACCATTACCTTTTCGTCTGACTTCGTCGTGCTAAAATCGAAGTAAACTAAATGTATTTAACATTTGCCATATATAGCTCACATATCGGAAGTTTTGCTTTTCAAACGTCACAATAGTGACATATGGCAATAGTGAAATTATCAAAAAAGATCTTGCCAAATATGGTATCAAAACGTAAATTCTAAATTTAGAAAAATCCAGGAATTCTGCTGGGGGAAACCCCCCGGAAACTTTTACGTTGTTGTAAATATTTCAATATTTTTCCGTTTCTGCTTCTGAATTTAGAATCATTACACCTTAGAAATGAATTGTGATATATTGAGTTTCTTTTATTTCTGAGAAACTTACAAATGAGCAACTTCAAAACAAAAAAAATTATCAGGATCCTCACAGATCACTGTAACATCCTCTATTAAACACCAGCTTACAAACAAAGGAACTCTGGTAAGTCATTCGGAAAACATGATCTAGTTTATATGATATTTATTAGTTTTTTTCGTTTCGCAGTGTTTAAGATTCAGAATTAGCAGCATTTAGATAAGTTCAAAGTTGAATTTTGTTCGAGAAAGTTAGTTCTTAAATTTTTTGAACAGCTTTAAGATTTTTGTCCACCCAAGCGAGATTGAAATGGCACCTAACTTAATGTTGTATCTGATTTGCAAGTTTTTGACTGCCTAAAGCTAACATATCTACAAGTATTTGTTAAATTTTAATTTATATTTAAGCAAACAGTTTTAACCAAAAAAAAAAAAAAATGACGCAATTTCGTGTGCTCATTACAATTATTATAAAAATTGTGTTTGTTGATTTTCTGTCACGAAAATTTGCATTTGTTTTAACAAGTTTGCGTTTTGGTAAAACACGATAACTTTTTAAAACTTTTTCAAGGCAGAATTCATCTGTTATTTTATAATGTTTAAATCGTGATCTTAGAATTTTAAAGGCAAAATAAAAAGTGATAAAAAATTTTATCTGTGAAATTATCACGGATAGCGTGATGCCTTTTGAGTGACGGAACTTAAAATTTTAAAAATAAATTTACTTAAGAAACATGACTTTTTCACTGTTTATTTAAGAAATACAGAAATAAACTTCGCTGTCTAAAATTGCTGAGTAACCTTGAAACTAATCAATTATTAATCAACACAAATCGTGAGGGTCAGCCATAGCATTGCGCTTATGGTAGAAAATAATAAATACGATTTGTAATTTTTTTAAAAATACGTTCCGATCAAACGTTTCACACAAAGAAATACTTCTTAGAGTTTGATGAAAACTTTTAGTTCAGTTTCACAATAAACTCTAATTTCTTTATTGTTTGAAATTCAGTTCTCTCATTAAGATAGCTCAGTTCTGCTTTTAGGTTGGTTTATTATTCTTGATAATACTCGTAATAAGGTGTTTTGGCAACTTGGGAAAACATGAGTGGTCAGTTTAATCAAATCTAGGTTGTAATGTTTTATGATTGCCGTAGATAGCGTGGAGAAGGTTGACATTAAATTGAAAAAAAGTCATTTTAGATTTCAACTTGTTTTGAAAGTCTATACAAAAACTAGATAATGAGTAGATAAAAAAAATATATGCCTAAACACACATGATATGAGTAGTCATCACATGATAACTGGTTTCGCCGGAAATACAGGTATCAATTTCATCAAAATACTCTCAGACAGGATGAAATAAATCTATAATTATCAACTACTTAAGAATCATACAACCTAATATCTAGTTTTTAATTTGTTTTGTACTTCTAATGAAGTACATCTCATAAACAAGACCAATAAATACGAAATATTTTTAAAAGAACAAAATGACGTAATCGGGGTTGCAATACTTGTAGGATGATAGGACAGTTAAAAAAGTGTTGGTGAAATTTTGGGAATTTTCCCCCGTTTTATTAATTCTATAGAAATTTATTTCTTGACGTTAAGTAGAGTAAGGAACTGACGTTTCGTTCGTTAGCTCTTCTTAAAAGCAACTGAAATTTAATTAACTCCAGGCTGAAATTTTATGATCATCGCCGTAAGTAGAGTAGGAAGCTGACGTTTCGAGCGTTAACTGCATAAAACTCTTTCTTAAAGCAACTGAAATTTAATCAACTCCAGGTTGAAATTTTATGATCATCGCCGTAAGTAGAGTAGGAAGCTGACGTTTCGAGCGTTAACTGCATGAAACTCTTTCTTAAAGCAACTGAAATTTAATCAACTCCAGATTGAAATTTTATGATCATCGTTATAGTAATGTAATGTGCTGACATTTCAAGAGCCATTGCATTCATTAGACAACTCAAGTCAAGATTTAAGGAAGATTTAACGCTGACTCTTAACGACGATGACTTAGATTTTAACCTGTTTGTTAAAAAATTACATAAAAATTGAAAAAAGAAATATGCCAAACTCAAAGCGAACCAAGAACCCAATTGATCCGTCACATGAGCAGAATGCCACATGATGGCACAGCTACTACAGAATTTTGAATTTGTTTTGTTCACCTCATATCTCGTACAAATACTTTTAACATTTTTTACACGAAAAATGACTTAATAGGGAGTCCTAATATCTGAATTTTAGTATATACCACACAAGTGAATAGTACTTTTCGCGCACGCTGATTGGCTAGCTCGGAGGTAATTAGGCAAGCAATATTCACCTCCGAGCAGCCGAAGAAAAACAAAATGGCTTCCCGTTACCATTTGTCGGTACATTGTCACAAATAAAGTTACTCTTTGATCCGCTAGTTATTCGGCTTGTGTGGTATATACTAAAACAAGTATTCACCTCAGTGTCAGTGAAAGTGCTGGATATTTACCTTGCCGCCATTTTTCACTTCAACTTCAGTGAATAATATATTGTTAATTACTGTTGCAATATACGGAGAAAACCATTAAAATAGGTGGAGGGGGAGGGGATGGGGGAATTTTTTGCTAGCAGAAAGGCAATAAAAAATGGTGGAGGGTGGCGGTAAGGGGTGATTTTTTGTTGGCCGAAAACCATTAGAAAAAATGATGAAGGAAGGAGGATAGGAGAGATATTTTAGATGGCAAAACTTTTGTTTTTTTCGTTCGATAAGCTCTATAGAAATTTAACCAAATGACTTACTCGGGAGATGTAATATTTTTTTTTGTTTGGTTTTGGTTTTTACAGGACGTTTTTTAGTTGTGCTTTTTCCCTGGTAGTATAATATATTTTTCTTCTGATTTTTTTCAATCACTTTTTTAAGACTTCAAAAAATATTGTAGTAAAATCCGTACACAATTTCAGGGGCGGATCCAGGAATTTGAAAAAGGGGGGGCACAGTGAACGCAAAAGGCGCGAGTTTTCTAGGGGGGTCTGGGGGCATGCCCCCCCAGAAATTTTTGAAAATTTGAGTCTCTAAAATGGC
>JAOEHV020181002.1:0-27598 GCA_025447995.2 Isaurus tuberculatus | reverse complement strand
ATTGGATGAAAGAGTTTTCATGCTATCAGAAATACTACCTTTTTTACTGTTTACCTTTTGTATTACTACACTACAGTTTTTCCATTGATCCTTTTGCCCTGAAGTTGGAGTCGAAAGTCTTGTCAAGTCTTCTTGTGTTGATCTCAGGCACGTCTTCTCTGCCTTCTCGGAAAGTTTTATCAGTTTGGTGTGTGCATGTTACTGCCTGTTGTCAGATAACTCAAAGTAAAAACTGAGGTCTCAGTGCTTTTTTGGCTGCAAGATTTTCGAAGTCCAGGGTCTAAAGTCGTCGAAAGAACTTATTTATTCATGCTTTTGTTTTATAAAATATTTGAAGTTTTAAGAATAATTTTCCTTCAAGATTGGGTAGTTTATATCTAGTTCTTCCAAAAGTAGCATCTTTGGTGTCTTTGTATTGCAAGGTTAACACTCCAACCTGGATTGTCACATTGCAAAACAAAATTAGTGGTTTTTGCTTTACATTACAGGTCAGGGGCCGCAGAGCAGGGGGGGGGGCAATGGGGGCAATTGCCCCCCCCCACTTTTTTCCCTGACTTTAACCAGTTTTAGTTCCCATTAAGATGTCCGCACTCCACCTCAAACGTTTGCCCCACCACTCTTAAAAACGCTCCGCAGCCCTTGCAGGTAACCAAGATCCAAGAAGTCCCTTGTTCATAGGTACCACAGAAACCACAGAATTTGATTTAAACTCACAAAGTTTATTGGCCCCTTTCATGCTACATACTTTGTATGTTGCCCTTGTGCCAAAATTTTTCCATCTTTATTCCTGATATCTGCAGTGGTAAATGCTATTGTTTTCCCAAGTTTCAGACATTCAGCTGTAATTATAACTTCATCTCCTCGTTTAGCTGCACGAAAATAACTGAAACAGAAAATTACAATTATTTGGTTAAAAACTTTGATGAAATCCACACTTGCATTTTGTTTGTCATTTTTTTATGGAGCTGTCACACATATTAGATACTTTTATGTATTTCTCAAGGTTCTTCCTGGGTCAGTGAGAGGCAGGGAAGAAAGAATCAAGAAACAAGGATTTAATATCTACTTTTCAAAATCCTCCTTCTGGGAATGAAAAAGCTAGACAAAAAACACTGGGGGTTTTACAATGACCAAAGCTACAGGCTGCAAACTGCCTCATATATATGAGTCCAAATTCCAAAATCCAGCAAAATTTTGCTATGGAATCAGGAATCCCTAGCACGCAATCTGGAATCCAAACACAAGACTCCAAAATCCAGGGAACTGTGATCTGAAATCTGCAATGCCAGATCTGGAATTCAAGACCTGGGATTAGGAAACAAACAACAGAGATCTGGAATTTACAAGTAAAATCCTAACTTAAGTTAACATAATCTTGGATTCCTTTACATAAGCTGACATGTAGCTGTCAAGCTTCTAATCCATTCGGCAGTATTACTTTGTTAATATCTAATCCCTAGGACAAACTATTGTTCCAAACTCCCATTCCTTACCAATGCCTTCCCCAGACTTCTTTAACTCCTTCTTATTGATCAAAGTAAAAGAACAAAAAGAATAACCAGTAGTGATTATACAAAAGTCCTAGGCAATGACCTAAGAAAACTTAATAAAGTTGTGATTGTACTATAGTTATAGGAAATAACCATGAGAAATGATCTTTGCAGTTATAAACACAATTAAAAAAGAGAAGCAGAAAGTTAATTTGAAGATTCTTAAGTGCAAAAACATGGTAAACAATTTGAACAAACTAAAATTGTTTACTATTCATTTCTAGAAACTGTTCTAAAGTCATTTATATTGTTCTTATATTAGTGCCTCCATTATCACCTTAAATTTAAGTCTATAGTGACACCAGGAACACCATTCTCTAAGCTCAACAGAGCCATTGTCGTGAAAGTGTCAACCAGAGTTGCTGTAAAACCTCCATGGAGAGTTCCTGCTCTGTTTTCATGTTCTTCACTTACCACAAATGAACCAGAACACTTTCCTTCACCAAAGGAGGTAAGTTGTACCTAAAGTAATATCAATAATAAGAGCACTATAAGAACTGGCCCCCCATCAATGGAGCCACCAACTTTTTTGAAAGTAAAATTGGAAATCTGTCATTCAGAAAAAAAAAACTGGTTAGTCTTCAATTAAAAACTTCAGTAATCACTCTGCCAATGGTAATCAAGGTTGCATCAAGTGATAATCATGAGACTACATTTACTTTTGTTGTAAATCATAGTAGAAAACTTGTATAGTGATCTGTGAATATACTTGCTTGTAAAAACTCCATGAAAAAAAAAGCATGAAAAACAGTCACTTGTATGAAAGTTGGTTATTTCAGTGTACGTCTAGTCAATGAATACTAGCAGCACTTTTGATTGCATCAGGGTTTAACATTTTGTATTTAAAAATGCTGAGCAAACTCAAAACCCTTAAAAAATTGGCAGAAACCAGAAAACGTTTGACTAGTACAATAAGAATGGGCCAGTAAACTTCAAATTTTGCTCACCTGACAGCCCAGAACACTAAATGTTAAGCCCTGCTAACCCTGTTCATTTAGAAGTAAATGGCAAAAAGTGAGGGACAAACCATTTTGTCATGTGACATACATATATTTTAAATTTAATCTCACGAAAGCAACCGGTTTTCACATTGTCAGTATATAAATATATATAGTAAATGTTAAACTTAGGGACTGGCCATTATTTATTGAGACGGGGGGGGGGGAGGTGGGCTGGTGCAAATAGGGGGGTCACCATTTTTCATTCATGGGTTACAGGGGGGGCCCCAATATAATATTCAAATGTATAGCCAGCTGTTAAACTGTTATGCATGTCGAAAGAGAGGGGAAGGGGGGGGGGGTCAGGAAAAAACATTCTTAAGGAGAAGGGTGGGTCAGCAAAAATCAAACATAGCATATTTAAAATATTGCACCAGCACCCCCCTATAACCCTAACCCCCCCCTTCCTTCCCCCTCTCGATAAATAATGACCAGTCCCTTACCTAATTATATTTTGTGGTTGTGTTTCATATACACGGACGCCTCGTGCGTGGTTGGAGTCACAAAATCGAAATGACACCCATTATCTTAACTAGCAGGGGGGTACGGTCGGGGAAGGGCGACCGAGAAAGAAACTGATACAGAGGGTAGAGGAGAATATGAGTAGGAAGGTCTTCGTAAAAGATGATGCAATGGATCATTACCTTTTTTAAGACGCGATCGTATCCATTTCCCTTTGTTAATGCTGTGTAAGCCTGCACTGCTCGCTGAAAAGCTGTTTTGGCCGCCATAATTGAACATTAGGGCTTAGCGGGCTAACTGGGGCTTGGACCGAGCCCCCAAGATGCATTTCAACGAAATTTGTTGTTCCCAGTCTCTCTGTGTGAACTCGGTCTTTACGCGTGGCCATTTTACAGTGGCGAGTCTTTCTCATATATCTTTGTCGTTGTGCTAAATCGTGGCTAAATTTGAAGGTTTTTTTACCCAGCTTCTAAACTTCTCTAAAATAGATCGTTACTGGTAAGTGTATTAATCGATTGCTGATTTTAGGGTATACTTTCTTGGATATTCAAAGTTGTCGATCTTTCGGAATATTTAATTTATTTTTATTATTTTTAAACCCAAATTTCCTAACAGACGAGGTTAAAAATCTCGAATGTTTACAAATGTTTTAGAAAAAGAAAAAAAAACAACATAAAAAATATGTATTTTTATACATAAATTTCTATTGGTGACATAGTCCAGTTGTTCTGAAAAATTTCCCAAATATCGTGATCACATCGAATCACCTTTGAGGAATGGTTTTTACTTAAGCTTATAAATTGTTTTCTGCACGAATTTCGGTAGTAAATCATTTAAACTTTCCTTCTATACTATGCAGAAATTCACAAAAGATAAATGTGTTAAAGCTCTGTTGTCTTTTCAAATGGGTATTGAAAAAGTATTTACTGTAGCCTTTGGTAATGGTTTGAATATCAGCCTTTAGTCCAAACAGCATGGGTTTGCACTCAAAATGTTAGTTTACACTACTTAAACCAATGATTAAATACCTTACTCTTAAGTTTTTCAAATTACATTTAACTGTTGTCTGCTGAAAAACATCAGTGGTGTGGTTGGTGCAATTGGTAAGATCTCTGCCTTCCAACCACAAGGTCCCAGGTTCGATTCCTCGGCTCTGCCAAAATTTGAACATTTGTGTGACCTTCTTTTCCGCCAAAGCTTGCTCAGCTTTCAATCCTTACAAGGTTGGTAAATGAGTAGCAGCTTCGGCTGGGAGCTAACCCTGCAATGGATTAGTGTTCCGTCCAGGGGGAGTCAAAGACTCTTATCTGCTTAACACTACAGAAACCAGAGATAAGCACTGGCCTCATGGGCCTGTAGGCTCTGAAAAGGAATTAGATTTTAGCTGTTTAAAAACTGACCATACACTGATTAGTATCCCCTGTTCTTTGTGTTTCAGCCATGATTACTGATGTACAGCTTGCAGCTTTTGCCAACATTCTGGGGGTGACATTATTTGTTCTGGTTGTAGTATACCACTATGTTGCTGTTAATAATCCAAAGCGGAAAGAAGAGTAGCAAAGAAATTTTATTATCAATGGTGAGCAACGAATATGGTTTTCAAAGAGCAGGCCATGGTTTAAAAAAATTAGGCATATTTTGTTGTCTTTAAACCAGTTCATACAGTTATTATATTAAGTTTAAGTTTTACAAGGATGGTGTGGGCATGATATTATTGTTGTGTTCTGGGTATGTTTGTTAATCCAGTGTTGAGACATATTAAAACTGCATCTTGAAAAGATATTTTGGAGTGAGAAAGGGGAGCTCTATTTGTAATATGTGTTAATTCTTTTATTATTATCAATTATTTTTTGTTATTAAATAGTATTATAATTATTAAGTAGCCTGCTGATTTGGTTTACTAAAATAATAATATCTTTCAGATCTATATTGCAAGCTGGTAGAGATGTGAGCTGGTAGAGTTGAGATGAATGCCTTTGAAGAAAATTTGTAACTCATTTTATACGACAAGCATACTGTACAACTTGTATTGTTCTATAGATATTTTGAAATTCTGAAGGATAAAAAAAAGATAATAAATTAAATTCTGTCACCCACTGTCTCACATTTGTGTACAGTTAATTGTAGCGATGTCACAGGAAGTGCACACCTGTAATTAAATTTGGGTGCTATTAAATTCTAAACCACATAGTTAAGTTTTGTTTTTAACGGGAAACTTCTTAGGTATGTCAAAAATTTTGGAATTTTCTTTCATTTTGTAAATAAATTATAATTCTTAAATGTGTCACCTGTTTGTGCCGTAAACTTTCACAATTAGCTAAAAAGGTTTTGAGGAAAATGTTTTTGGTTCTCCCTTAAAGGATTATGGCAGAACTTTTTATTACTTCCCATCTTAAACATTTTCTTGTCACTACATAAAGCCTTGAAACTTTAAAATTTCAGTCAAACTAGCCTGAAACAGATCTTTCTTGTTGAAACCAAGACTGCAGAAATGGAGAGAAGGGAACTGGAAGCAGAGAAAAAAGGGCCAACCATATTTATTTTCTTTCTTGTAAGGATGTGTGCAGTGCAGTTTAAATCTGCTTCCTTTTGTAAACAGTCAATTTGTTGCATTGATTTGAGTATTTAATTAGGTGACTCTTGTTTTATCTGTTATCTCATGATGAAGTGCTTAGAGAAAGGTTTTAAAATTTTTTATCTCAAAATCAACAGAAAAATCATAATATGGATTTATTTAAAAAGTTATCTGGTTTCTTGTAGATAGTAAAACAAGAGCCTCACATTGTGAGTGAGATTTCTGGATGGACTTTGTTCGGGCAGATTGTTTTCTGGTTAAAATAATTGACTTTCAGAAAATCTTTAAAGTGAAGACGACTTGTCCACCAGACCACTTCAAACCCTTCTTTCTGACCCTCAAAACATCTAACAATTTTGATACATTTCCATCCTCAGAGTATAGTGTAACTCAAGTATTTTTTACAGTTGAAAAGAAACAAAGAAAAAAATTTTCATACAAAGTCTTGTATTTCTACTCATGATGAGCTTGGGCAGCCTGTGGCTCATACTTTGATTTTCTCCAAGCATACAAGAGTGGTAAGTGGACACAGGCTGCCATGGCTTAAGGTAAGTGAAAATGGCAAATCAAAAAATGCAAGATTTTACAGGAAAATTTTTGGTTGTTAAAAATACTTATTTGTTTCAAAATTAAATGCAAATAAACATACCTTGAGGCTTGAGAAGTTGTTTTATGTTTTTGGGATTAGAAAGTTCGGAGTTGGCTGGTTTGAATAATGCTGACAACTCATCCATCATCATAACACATCACACTTGGGTTGCCTGTGGTAACAGCCCAAAATCTGGATGAATAATTAGTTTAGAGTATTTGTGAAACTAAGTTGATCTCTGTCCCAAAGCCATAAGTCTGCAGATTTAAAGTGAGAACTTAAAAAAAAAATTTAAAAGTAAGAAAAAATAAAAAAAAAAATTTAAATTTAAGAAACAAAATTACCCATAAACCCCCCACCCAGATAGCGCGCGATACCGATCGGAGTCTGAGTCAATCTCGTCCCCAGAGCCCATATTCACAAGGATCGCGTGGCTCTGGGAACGAGATTGAGTCTGAGTCGAGTAAAAAAAAACTCAACTCATGCGCAGATATAATGGCGGTCAAGAGATGAATTTCAAACGTTTGCGAGAGGGACTCCGATTAGAGATACTTAGTTTTAGACCATTTTGAGAAAGACAGCTTGAACAATCCATTCATCGCTGGAATAGCTAGTGTATTTGTAATTTAGAACCATGGCGTTAGAGATGAATTCGGAAAGCATGCAAGCCCTTGCCACATCGTTACAACAAACTCTTTCTCCCGAATCACAAGTTCGCAAACAAGGTACATTAAACATTTAGCAATTCATTCAATCTTTAACCTCACTACCCTTGCATAATTTAATGTAAGGTGGCAGTGCCTATAGATTGAATTTTCTATATAAAGCATTTAAATAAACAAAGATTATGTTTTGAAACTTATTTCGCTGGATTGTTAGATTTTCCATATTCTCCAAATCTGTTGAAAACACGTGTGTTAAGCTCATGGTAAAATGTTTTTGGGATTCAGTATTTTGAGAGACTTTCAAGTAAATTGATTGATTGGTCTTTTAATTAGATTAGAATAAGAATGAAATTTACAGATCTTGGTCGCTTGTCAAAGTGAAATGTACAGATGTTGATGAAATGTACAAAGTGAAAGAAATTAATTTCACAGCAGCATTCATTCAAAGACAAGTGATTTTTTTTCGAAAATTGATGAGGGCTCATTCAATTACCTTTTAATAATATAGCAGACAAATTATTATTCAGTTTTTCGCTTCCAGAGTCTCAAACTTTGTTTTGTAAACACAACATCTTGATTTTTGCTCGTGTGACGAACTAGTTGCCATGAATAATTTGTAATTGCCTGTGTGAAATTTTAAAGGAGGGACAATTACAAATAAATTGAGGGCTGAATTCCATCTATAATTTGTCTGCTATATTATTATACCTTAAATGACATGAAAAACCAAAAATGACAATAAAAATTAGGGTCTGTGACAAAAAATTAGGGACGGTCGTTAACTGGAAACACACACATTTTTTTGTTTGGCCCTACAGAAAACTACTGGTCCTCCAGGTTGGGGATTCTGCATGGGCCTAACACCCCGTAAAAAATCCATTGTTACAGAAACATCAACTACAGATTCCTTTTTGTTATTGCTATTACTATAACTGTTATTGTTGTTTTATCATTATTGTTACTAATTTTGTTGTAAAAAAATGAGTGAATTATTTTTTAATTGCTCCAGCTGAGAAGTTTCTAGAATCAGTAGAGGGAAGCCCAAACTACACAGTAGTTCTTCTGTCCTTGGTAAAAGAAGAAACAGTTGACATGATACTAAGAGTTGCTGCTGCTATCACCTTTAAGAACACTGTTAAGAGGAATTGGAGAATTGTGAGTTCCAATGTTGGTTTTTTATTTGTTAGTTTTTTTTCCAATTAATTCATGGAAGAAGGAAACAGTAAGGAGTTTTTATGAGCAATATTTTTTATGATTATAATCTTCAAAATTGTTTCTATTTAATAATATTTTAGTTTCACCAAAGCTAAGTCTGAAGGAATCGCAGATTATCAATAGGATTTAACACTTATCATCATCTTCAGCAATTACTCTATAATCAGGCCTGCCATAAAAGGCGTGCGATCGCATGTGCACGTCTATTCACACGCCTAACGAAAGCCAGACGTGCAATCCATTGCACGCCTAAAATACATAATTTATCACTCTTGATATTTGTAAGCAGTGACTTCTTACTTTTTAAAAACAGGTCATCGTGCTCAATTTTAAGGAAAATTTCTTGTACATGGGGCAACCAAGAATTATTCTTTAGTCGTCCCTCAAAAGTTGAAGTCATTGTAAAAAATAAGCTCTGTCACGTTAAGAAAACCCATTTAAATGTATCAAAAAATAATTTTTTTGCTGAAAGCAGTCTAGACAGTTTGTCTCCTTTGCGGTAAAAAAGTAGATGAAATCTACAAGCACCTACATTGTTGCATTTTTAGTCACTTAAGTCACCGCACGCCATCGCATGCCTCGGTCAGCCAAGGTGAGCGAATGATCGCACACCTACTGATTTTTTCACTGACAGGCCTGTATAAAAAGTAGAATTGCCATCTTATTTGTGGGCCTGCAGGTGAGTGATGCGGTAATAAAATCCTTGATTTACAAAATCTATATCTGATTTGAGGTAATGAAGCATTTGGCTATTTACCAAGGAGCGTGAATCTTTTCATTAATGACAGTCGGGAATTTGAACCTGGGTCACCAGCATTCAAAGCCAGTGCCCTTGATAACTGACCCAAGCTGCTTCTCACTGTCTCCTTATATGTACATGCGTTTTGTTTGATTATGTACTATAGTTATAATGATGAGATATACATTGTTAATGCTAAGGTTGATGGAGAACCAAGCAAGATTAGTGATCCTGACAGGGAATTTGGTGAGTTTATTCAGAATACCAGGATCAAAACGCACCTGAGAAACAGGAGCATTATGTTTAGTCTTATATTGGATGTTTCAAATCTAGCTGTATAATTTCTTGATCACAAAATAGGTTATGTACAACACTCATGTTTTCATTTCTTTGACGTGTAATAGACAATATAAAGTATTGCTCAAACTTACTAATTAGCCACAGACTATAATCCTTAAGGTATCTACATTCAAATATTGTTATTAAAGTAGTGAAACATCCCCCATTTCTTTAATATTTTCATTGTTTCAACAAAGTATGTTTCAAAAAGTTGATGTGAGTGGTCATTACTTGTGTCAGGGTTTGTACAGGTCATGAAAAACCTGGAAAGTCATGGAATTTTAGAATTTCATTTTTCAGGCCTGGAAGGTCATGGAAAATTGGTATAATTTAGATGGATTGTACACCAACAATTTGAAGAATAAGGGGAACCCAATCTACTGCACAGAGTCATACACTTTGGTCTGAATATTCTCGTAGTAATGCTGCTACATCTCAAAGTAACATCTGTTCCCCTTCTTCACCTTGGTTAATATACTAGGAAAAGAACAATTAATTGAGAATGATTCTTAGTTATTGAGAAAAAAAATTGAACAGCACTGCCACTGGGTCATGGAAAATTGTGAAAGGTCATGGAAAAAGTCATGGATAGTCATTGAATTTCAGAAAGTCAAAAGAGTACGAACCCTGTGTGTGTTTCCAACCACTATTGACCCAGGATCAAAGCCTGGAATTTACACTTTTTTGCTGAATAATAAATGTAACTTCTTCTAACATTTTTAGTTAAAAAAGAAATTGTGGATTTGATGCTTAAAAGTCCAGAAAAGATACAAAAGCAGGTAAAATATGTGAAAGCTGTCAAACTTGAACCTAACGTTAGCAAACATGGACAACAGTTTCAGCCTTTTTAAGCTACTCATAGGTGCTAACAGCAGGTTATTTTTATTCTTGGTAGCCCAGGGGGGTACTTGAAATATACGTGATGGGGGGTCCGACATATTTTTTTGGGTTAAAAATTTGCACGCTCGGTATTTTTTTGGGTCAGAGATAGGTCACATATTTTTTTAGGTTTTAAAAAATACGCATATTCGAACTTCAACAATCTGATGAAAGAGGTATGCTGATATAGTGTCAGAATGAGGACCTGTCTGTAAAATGTCAAGCAGAAGGGAGGATGAAGAGACATTAATGGGTATACTAATTTCATTAGCCTTTTCATGCAAAATCATGCATTAAAAAGTTCTGTTTGATTGAATAAATCAGTATAATTGAGGTATTTAAGTCTTGTATGAAGCTCCATTGGACCCCCCCCCATCATGTATACTTTGAGTACCCCCCTGGGCTTGGTAGATTTAAGGGGCATTGTCTGCTACCAACAGGGCCTTAGTGTCCGTAATAGTGACTGTAAGATACTAACTAGTATGTATTTGTGCTATGGACCTAACTTGTGTAGTTTAGTATTCCAGCCACATCCCAAAAACATTACTTTTACTATTTCTTGAAAAATTCAAGTACACTATCTTTGGAGTTGGGGGAGAGTCATAAGGGTTCACTGGTGAGGTTACATGATCATATAACTGTTGCATTATGTTTTTGAAAAACAAATGTTAATAGTAAAAATTTGATTACAAAGGAGTACAGACTGATGCAGCCATTCAATTACTGTATGAATCCATAAAATTATGATACATTGAGATTTTGTTATCCTTACAGAGTAGTTATCTGTTAGGAGAAAGTTTATAAATACTTTTAATGAAGTTCCAAGCTGCTTTGATTGGTATAACTGTTCATGACAAATAACTCGGCTAATCTTCAATGTTGTAATGCCAGAGAAGGCATTCCTCTGGCTCTTAATTTAAGACACTGTATACATCAACATTATTTTTTCCTAGAAATCTACTTAACAAACCAACAAAACAGGGTCATCATCTAAAGAATTCTCACTTCAAGATCAAAAAACTAGGAATAGAATTCTTATGCTAGCTAAATCCTTTTCCAAGCCTAGTGGCCCATGAGGCTGGCATTTATCTCTGGTTTCTGTAGTGTTAGTAGTTGAGACTGACTCCCCCTGGACAGGACCCTAATCTATCACAGGTTAGCTCCTAGCTGAAGCAGGTATTCGGTTACTGACCTTGAAAGGATGGTACAATAAGTTGAATAAACTTTTCTGGAAAAGAAAGTCACACAAATGTTTCCAATTCGGTAGAGCCAGGGACCTAACTGCAGGGACCTTGTGGTTGGAAGGCAGTGATCTTGCCAACTGCGCCAACCACATTGCCTTAGATTTCCATTAAATACATTAAATAATGATATTGTCTTTGATGCATGCTGTAACAAATAACTAATAAAATTTCAATTCAACATATTATTTTCAGTTGAGTGAAGCAATCAGTGTGATTGGTCGAGAAGATTTTCCAGACAAATGGCCTACCCTACTTCCGGTAACTAGCTAAAATGCAAATTTATTTGAAATATATGTAATGTGGTAACTAAAACATGTTTTCTTTGATAACGAGTCTTGGATAGATCTTACTATTGTTATTATAATTTAATCTTAATATTAACTTTCTTTCATTTCAGAGCATGGTTGAGAAGTTTAAGAGTGGTGAATTTCATCTAATCAATGGAGTTTTACAAACAGCCCATTCAATTTTCAAAAGGTAATCAGAACCAATGGTAAGAATTCAATGAATAACATGATCATATTTCTATTTGATTTTTTTTAGACGGAGTTGAGAGTAAATTAAGCCACTATTACATAAATGTGGTATTTATTAAGTTGAGCATGCATAAACTGTTTTCATCTAATATTTTTTGGTTTTTTAGTTGAGTTTTTTGCATGCACATAAAACCTACATTTACTGTTACACTACTCTAAATATTTTTTCTGTTCTAAAAATTTTGCATTTAGGTACAGGCACGAATTTAAGTCCCAGGAGTTGTGGCTTGAAATCAAATTTGTTTTGGAGAAATTTGCTGAACCATTTACTGCTCTTTTTAAGGTATTTTACTTCTTCTTTAAGCAAAACGGAAATTTAATTTAAAAGTAAGTGATGCCACCAAAAAACGCCACTTTTCTCACATGGACACAAGTATCATTAGTCTTCCTTGGTTCAAAAGATCTTCATTTGAAAATCAGGTTTCTTGTTTTAAAACATTGCATTGCAAATATTTGTAGTTATAATAATATAACAAAACCTTATTGCACAAGTTGACTGATGTTTTCATGTATAATTATCATATCTCTCAGGTTTTAAAATCATTCTCAGTTTGATGGCATGGGCACAAATGCTATAATTGTACAGCTGCAAAACCTGGGAACTTAGAATGTGAAAGAACATAATATGATTGGACAATGTTTGGAGTTAAACTTGTATATGTACTGTAAAGTGTGAAGTGCTGAGTTTCTTGAGTCTTTAGGAACTTTTGATTTGGATGAATTTGTAAGAAAGAGCTGGTTAAAGAAGTATGAACATGTTCTTTGCTTGGAGAAAGATAAATCTGTTAGGCAGATTCTTAGTTTAGAAAGGCAGTGTAGTTGGTGCAGTTGGTCAGATCTCTGCCTTCCAACCACAAGGTCCCAGGTTCGATTCCTCAGCGCTACCGAAAATTGAACATTTGTGTGACCTTTTTTTCTGCTAAAGCTTACTCGGCTTTCCATCCTTACGAGGTCGGTAAATGAGTACCAGCTTTGGCTGGGAGCTAACCTGCAATGGATTAGTGTGATCCCGTCCAGGGGGAGTCAATGACTCTCATCTGCTTAACACTATAGTAACTGGAGATAAGCGTAGTCCCCATGGGCCACTAGGCCCGAAAAAGGATTTAGCTTTAGCTAGCTTATAGTTTAGAAGTAAAGTGGATAGGTGTAGTGGGTGATGTAGAAGATATTAACAAGGTGTGTAAAGAAGGATATGGAAAGGAATATGAAAATGCAAGTGGCAGTCAGCCAAATACTGACCCAATCATGCTGGAAACAGGGCATTCATAACAGGACTAAGTAAGGCATAAAAAATGTCAACTCTCTTTAAAAAGACCAAGTCAAAACTATAATTTAACTTTTTTCAAAATATTTGCATTATTTGCCACTGATTTACTTTCAACTTCCTATTTTTTACTGCTGAACAGTTTTACTCCTTAACAATTAGCTGCTACAAATTTATTAATTTGTGTTTTCTTGTCCTGTAGGATATAATGGATGCAGCCAACAAGTGTGCAGGGGATATCAAACAACTCAAAGTGATTTTTGGATCCATCCTCATGATCTGTAAAATATTCTACAGTTTAAACTTTCAGGTGAGAACCTCTTTTCATAGTTGTATGATTTTTTTTATTTGATAATTTTGCCCCATGTAACAGAATTCACAGAGGTTCTGGATTCCGGATTCCAACATTCTGGATTCCGGATTCCAACCCCCTGGATTCCGGATTCCACTCTTTTGTATTCCAGATTCCAAGATGTAAGCCTAAATCACTGGATTCCGGATTCTGAGCACTTTGGATTCCGGATTCCAAATCAAATCTGGATTCCAGATTCCACAATTGTGGATTCCGGATTGCAGCAATTAACTTTAAAAGTTCTTAGAATTAATTTTGTAATATAATTATACTTTAATAATATGCTTAACATATTTACTTCACTTGACAATGATATTGGGAGAGAAATTCTTAGCATTAGTGTTTTTACTAGATTTAATTTCAATGTTAAAGCTTATCAAAATTGTGTAAACTATTTCTTTAGTGATACTTGGAACAGAAGTTCAGGAATTACAAGAAGTCTTTTAGCAAAAAACACAAAAATAATGTCTTATACTTTCTAATTTATATTAATTTAGCTAATGATTTTTTTGATCAATATGATTATCATCATGATAGCCTGATGATGATCAAATTGATCAAAAATGTTAGCTAAATTTTATAATTATTATATATTATTATGTTAAACACTTAATTTTTATAAATATACTTATATATATGATTTGATAGATATGATTTATATTATAATTATACTTGTTTTAATGAAATTTCCTTTTCATTTACTCACTAGGTTGTGGGTGTCGTCAGTCATTGGTGTAGTTTCAGACATTATAGATATCAATTTTTTTTTTTGCTTTTTAAAGGATTTACCAGCACACTTTGAAGACAATTTGGAGACCTGGATGAAGAATTTCCTAATTCTCTTAACCACTGGCAACAAACTATTAGAAACACCAGAGGTGAGCTTTGTACATCATGCTTTTTCTTACTCATCTCATATTTTTTGTGACTTAATCCAAAAAGGTTGTAAAATTGATGGTTTGGAAATAACTTCAATTTTAATACTGATTGTATGTAGGGATCTAGAGATTTCAAATTAAGACACCACACATTTTTAAAAAAATTGATAAATTGCAGTGACTTCTTTTGCCTATAATTTCACAAAAATCCAAATCTGGGATAAAACAGAAACTTGACCTTCAAAATATCCTAAGTTTTCCAGTGTTTTACCCTTAAATACACAAAAAGGAGTTTTTTTATAAACTAAATTCCATATTAATTTTTTAATGGGGGGAGTATGCCTCCAGACCCCTCTCCTAGCTATAGGAAGCTTGGTCTTTTGACCTTCATACTGCCCTTTATCTAGTGTTTATTCCATTTTTCCAAATCTTACTTAAAGAACCCCTCTGATATCTATTTATACAGTTTGAAGCTTTTTCGGTAAAAACAGAATAACAGGGTGTACAAATTATAGGTTATCAGCCACAACAAGGTGTAAGTAATAACAGGATCAAGTTTCAGAGAAGTGAGCAAAAAACCTCGATTAGAAATTGTGGAATCAAAAGAGGAATGGGGCATAGATTGAATAGAGTAGAGATTAAAAGGTATGGTTTAGGTAGAGACTTGTTAATGTGAGTAATATACTGTACTTGACATCTGATTCTATTATAAATCTTTTATCTCATTATAGGATGATGAAGATGCTGGTCCTTTAGAGTTGGTAAAATCTCAGATCTGTGACAATGTTGCTCTTTACGCACAAAAATATGATGAAGAATTTCAGGCAAGTTTAGTTGTTCTCAATTTTTTATGGAATTTTCAACTTTTAGTGTATTTGGTTTTTAGTAATAGAAATTGTTCAGTTCCTTTAAAAAACCTGAGCTGACATATTTTTTTTATGGTAGGACTGAACAGTCCAACAAATCTAGTGAGTAATTTAGTCTAATAATTTTTCCTAATATTCACTCTTAGGTGTGCTTACCCCAGTTTGTAGAAGCTATCTGGCATTTGTTAACCACAACTGGAAACCAACCCAAGCATGATTTGGTATTATTCTATTTTTGCCGCTTAAAACATGTTACTTTTAAAAGAAAATGTCAAACCTTATTAATTCGAACATTTGTTTACAGCTTGTAAGCAATGCTATTCAGTTCCTGGCTTCAGTCTGTGAGAGACCACATTACAAATACCTTTTTGAGAAAAAAGACACACTTCAAAGCATCTGTGAAAAAGTGATTGTACCGAACATGGAGTTTAGAGGTTTGTGCTTAGTTTACATGTAAAATCAACACTGGTTTTTCAACAGCTGATTTAAAAAAAAATCCAGCAAAAATGGAAATGTTGTGTGCTACGTACATTCTTTTGCATGATAGTTTTTTTTTCAGTGCCATATAAGTAGTTGCTAGTTACTACCTTCATGTATGCATGTATTACCATTATTAGTAATTATTATTCAATCAACATCCCCCATGCATTAATACTGCTTTAGTATTCACTATTCACCGAAACCTTTTCAACTGATAGTCCTTTGTGTGACGGATCATATGTTTTGCCTTTCAAGATGCTGATGAAGAGTTATTTGAGGATAATCCTGAGGAGTACATCAGAAGAGATATTGAAGGCTCAGGTAAAGTACAAATGACACTAAGTTTAATAAACATGTGATTTAGTCAACTACATTGAAATGTTTTACACAACGAGGTCAACCAACACAAAGATTATCTTACACTTACTGTACCTTACACAACCAGGTCTGTAAGAGCCAGTCCGGTTGATCCAGATATGAACAAAGCCTTTTTGTGTTACTGAGTTAGTTTAGTTAAAATAAGCTTAATGATCATGAAGTAGAGAAATTCAATGTTTGTTATTCATAATTTACTAGTTATAATTATAATGATTTCTTTTTCAGATTTTGACACACGGAGAAGAGCAGCTTGTGACTTTGTGCGAGGCCTCTGCAAGTTTCACGAACAGCAAGTTATTGGAATCTTCTCACATTATGTACTGGCAATGTTAGAGGTGCGTTCTGTTATTACGTGTACAGTAGATTAACTACAACAGGGTGATGATAATAAATGAAAAAGGAGTTTTTATGTACATGACCTTTAAAATTTGACTGTATGAGTGCTTTTAAAAAATGTGTGTTCTCCACAAGTAATTTTTACAATCTGTAGTTAGGTTGGCCTAGTGGTTATCACCCACGTCTCCCACCACTACGGACCCGAGTTCGAATCCTCGGGTTCGCATGTGGGCTGAGATTTGTGGATCTCATTGTGACTTCGAGGGTTTTTCTCCGGGATCTCCAGTTTTCCTCCCTCCTTAGAATCGACTTTCACGTCAAAATCTGCGCCGTCGACCACTTAAACATTATCCTCTGGCTAGGGAAACTATGGCGGCGTGGTTGGTGCAGTTGGTAAGATCTACAGTATGCCTTCCAACCACAAGGTCCCAGGTTCGATTCCTCGGCTCTACCAACAATTGAACATTTTTGTGACCTTCTTTTCCACCAAAGCATACTCAGCTTTCTATCCTTACAAGGTCGGTAAATGAGTACCTGCTTCGGCTGGGAGCTAACCTGTGATGGATTACTGTCCCGTCCAGGGGGAGTCAAGGACTCTCATCCGCTTAACACTACAGAAACCGGAGATAAGCGCCGACCCCATGGGCCACAAGGCTTGTATAAGGATTTAGCTAGGGAGTTTGGGCAACCACTCCCTGTGTGTAAAGACATTAAATAAAGTATTTATTTACAATCTTGGCTCTATTAAATGGCTTTTTCGTTGTTAAGGAAGTTTTAGATGCTTAGTTTTAAAGCATGACTTTAAGCAACTTTTATTAATTATTTGCTTAATATGGGTGTTTTTTTTTGTGTGTGTGTGCATGGTTCTTTTAAATCCCCTGAAACCCTTTTAACGTTTCTGTAACGAATGGACAGACATCTTAAATATTGATTTATATATCGAGTAAATTATTTTTCAGCAATACAATACGGACCAAAAAGCAAACTGGAAGTCAAAGGATGCAGCAATCTTTTTAGTCACCTCGCTGGCGTCAAAGAAGCAAACAACAAAGGTATTTTACAAAATAATTCTCAATGGTTTGATTTTAAAAAAAATATTTAAAATACAATATGTTGTGGTTTAGAAGGACTAAAGTTTCTATTTGCGTGCCTTTTTTAAACATTCTTGTTTTTTTTTGTCTTTATGCTAATGAACACTATTTTTTTATAGAATGATTTAAATACTAGAGCGCTCCGATTTATTATATTTCTCAGTTACTGCTGTAAGCAACATTAAGCGGCAGCTGAACATGCAACCAGCAAAAATGAATCGTTTTCCTATGTTTGTTTTACACCATGGTTTTCTCGCCTCATCTCCGGTTCTGCTAATCTTTATATGTTTTGTATATAGCGTATATTCCATATATAAGTTGATTAAAGCCATAGTCACCGAAGTAACAGGTCTTTGCCATCAAATTTCTTGTAACAGCCATATTTGATGAATATCTACGATGGCCGAGAAGGGCCTTCCGGAAAGGCAAAGCAGTCCGGAAAATATGTAATAAAGAGTACGTCTGTGGTATGTTTTCGGTGGTAGGTTTTCGGACTGCTTTGCCTTTCCGGGTTTTTAACATGTTAGATCATCATAGTTGATCACGATTTGGTGGGTACAAATAAGCCCAAAATTGTAAAGAAAAGTCAGTTGTAAATCCCTGACGAAGTCTGAGTATCAGACGAAACGCGTAGGAAAACAAAACAATTCAAGCTGTAACTGAGTCTTGTGCTGCTCACTGGATATTCATAAAAAAAAAGAAATTAAAAAAAAGAATTAAAAATTAATAAAAAAAATTAAAAAAAATAATAATAAAAAAAGAAATCCGAAATCAGAAGTCCGAAGTCCGAAATCAGAAATCAGAAGTCCGAAATCGGAAGGCCCTTCTCGGCCATCGTAAATATCAGCTTTACCTAATGCTTATAACCAGATTTTTATGTCAGTCATCCAAAAAAAATGGCTCAGTAGAGGATGAAACTGAAAGGTTTTCCACGGTGAAAATCCTAAGTCGTTTAGGTGAGAAAAAAGAAATTCCACGCCTGGAAAGTCCTTGAATATAGTTCTTGAATCTTTAGGAAAACGTTGTTGAGAGTCCTGAAATGCCCTTGAATTTCTTCTTCACCTAGCTTAAAGTGGGAACTTCGGGGCGAAATTTCTGCTACTATAAAATTTATTTTACTTTTCTTTTCTCAGCATGGCACAACACAGGCAAGTGAATTAGTTGACCTCGTTGACTTTTTCTCAAAGTACATCCTGCCGGAATTGCAGATCAAGAATGGTGAGAAATACATGTAGTTTTGCTTGATCTTGGTTTACATTTTTTTCCAAGTTGTTCCAGTTACAGTCGATCCTCTTATATCGAATTCCTAAGGGATAGTTCAGCTTTAGAAAGCAATGTCAACTAATTGTAGTTATGAAATTTCTAAACATTTTTGTCAATGACGAAGAAGAGCTGGTCCGTGAGGCGGCATATCTCATCATCTCCTTCAGTATCGAACAGATTAGACAATGAAATATATTAAGGGTACCATGATTATCAGCTAATTTGAAATTTAAAACTCTGTAATTTTCATCAATTAGCTTTGTAAACATAGTTTGAAATAAAGGAGTTAAATTCAGTCCAGAACAGAAATGAATTAAAAAGTGCTGGGAATTCGACATAGCCGAGTTCAAAATACAGAGTAGTAAATAACCCAAAAGGTTAAACGAGAGAAATGAGCATTAGCTCGAAATCAACAACCCCGATTTCGAAACGACGAGGCACAAGTGTACACCTTTATTGCGATTTTAGAAATTTTCAGTTATGTCGCACATAAAGTAATCCAGGTTTATACAAAGACTAGTTTGCTCAATGTGTGATGATCATGATTTATAATAATTAATATAATCCGTTGTTCCTTGCAAACGAATATACAATTTTTATCTGTTTAACAGTTAATGACCATCCAGTGCTGAAAGCTGACTCCATGAAATACATCATGACATTTAGAAGTATGGTAGGTGTTTCAACGTCTTTTACTTTACCTTTATATTTCCTTTTACAGTGACTAAAATTTTGGTGATAATGTTGATTACGATATTTTAGTGATGGTGGTAGTGTTGATGGTGATGATGGTAGTGATAATGAAATGGTGGTGGTGATAGTAATTATACGGTTTGAAGATGGTGATGAAATGATGTTGATGATGATAGTGATAATGATGAAACGATGCTGGTGTTGGTAATATGTGATTGGAAGATGGTGATGATACGATGGTGATGATGGCGATGGTGGTTGTGGCTGCAGTGGTAGTGTTGGTGGCGATGGTGGTGTTGCTAGCGGCAGTGGTGGTGGTGGTGGCAGTGGTGGTGTTGCTGGCGGCAGTGGTGGTGGTGGTGGCGGCTGTGGTGGTGTTGCTGGCAGCAGTGGTGGTGGTGGTGGTGGCAGCAGTGTTGGTGGTGACGACAAAAGTAGTGGTAATTGTGGTGACATTAATTTTGACTTTTTTATTATCGGTGAATGAAGATATAAGAATAATGCTGATGTCGGCATTTTAATCGTTGAGAACTGCTAAGTTCTAAAAATTCGTCAGTTTCCATAATTAGTCCATTACGAAGTGTTTCTTAGAAGAAATACATTCCAGCTCTTTGTATTACCAAGCTGTTCACTAAGTCGTTTTACTATTGTTGCTTGAGCCAGTTATCAATCTACCATTTTTTATTGATTCTAGTTACCGCGGGAACTTGTTGTTGGATGTCTGCCGCTTCTGACCAATCACCTATCTGCTACAAGTCACGTGGTACACAGTTATGCTGCGCATTGCATCGACAGAATTTTAATGTTGAGAACTCCTGGGGGAGGGGCTCCGTAAGTATTTATTGACTGCTGTTTTAATGTTATTGTATATATCCCTGCTTTGGTTTTTAGTTTTTAAAAAAATTCTACAGAGTTTTTACTTATATATTTTTATCTTATGTTTCAACTACTACTGCTACTAATATTACAGCTACTAATACTTCTACTACTACAATTAATATTATTACTACTATTACTACCTCTACTATGACTCTTAATTTACAAAATTGATAAGTCTAAACAATATTAAAAGGTAGCTCAGTATATTTACGATTGATGTGCATTTTGAAGATTTGAAATATGTTTGTATTCTTAAAGTATTAGTGTAGCAGAGGTTAAACCGTTTCTGGAACAGCTGCTGTCCAATCTCTTCAACGTACTTGATGTGCCAGGCTCACAGGAAAATGAATACATTATGAAGTGTAAGTAAAAAGTACTTCGTTTCTTGTTCTTGTTGTTATTCGTCTTCGTTCCTTCCTATTTCTTGTTCTTGTTCCTGTCGTTTTTTTTCTTTTGTAGTCACATGGTCTTTAGATCTAGTGTTCTTCTTGTTCTTCTTAATCTTATTAGTATTTTTAACCTTGAGTTGATTAGATCTTGTGTTTTACACTTACCTACACGCCTACACACCTCAGATGTTTGTACGAATGCTAAATATATAGATATGTATGTGGGTATGTAGAGTTGTAATCAGAAAGCTTTTCTAAAAAATATTTCCACAGGTATTATGAGAACGTTTTCAATGTTACAAGAGGATATCTTACCATTTGTGAAGCCGCTTCTCACAAAACTCGCTGTGAAGCTGTCTGTTGTCAGTAAGGTGAGACTAAAGCTAAATTATTTTGCGAGCTCAGTGGCCCATGAATTCAGTGCTTATCTCCGGTTTCTGTAGTGTTAAGTGGTCTTAAGTATAAGTCTTTGCGTTCCCTGGACGGGACACTGATCCGCTGCAGATTAGTTCCAAGGAGATGGCTGTTGTCTCTTTACTGACCTTGTAAGGATAAAAAGGTGACACAAATGTAGAAATGTTGGCAGAACTGAGCACCAAGACCGAGACCTTGTAACTTGAAGGCAGAGATTTACTGACTGTGCAAGCCATGCCAAGCGAGTGGGTCCCTCTGTGAGACATACTCCTTTATCTTCCCTTCATTACAGCAATAGATTAATGCAGATAATGACCCTGTCTTCTATGTAATTGCTAGGTGCTCGATTCAGGAGTGTTGTTTCGCTCTTACGAAGTGAGGGAACAGATAACTGCAGAGATAACCTTCCAAACGTCAGCTTTTTACGAACGTCAACGATAAAAACATTTCAATTTAGAGCGTTGTATTCTACTTTTAAAAACTATTCGAGATACAGGAGATTGTGCTTGTTTTGTTCTAATATCGGGAGTGCTGGTATCTAGAAAATTGAAAGGAGCTTAACTTACAGAAAGGGAGTTAAGTCCTGAGCTTCTGAAGCAAGTTGAATTGATGTTAATCTGGAGTAGTTTGTGAGAAGGAGCAGAATAAGGTGGAATAGACATGTGCTTCGCAGGGATATTTGTTACCCTATTAGGCAGTCCATAATTTAGAGGTTAAGGAGAGAAGGTCTAGTGGGCAACCTAAGAAAACGTAAATGTGATGCATAAAGGAGAATTTTAGAATGAAGAGTATTGTAAATGATGATGCTTTTGATCGTTACAAATGGAAAGAATCATCCAGCAAACCTAATTCCGACCTCAGCATGCTTGAAAAAGGGCATAAAACGGTTTTTCTTGTCTATCGGTAAGCTAAGTGAACTATCACTTTAAAAAGGTACAATGGGTAGGAATTCTGGTGACAACCATTTTTCAGTTTCTTCCCTCTTTTAGAAAAATCTGACAGAAAGCAGATAACCAATAACTAATCCAAAAACAATTGTACTTCAGAACCCGAGCAAACCACAGTTTAACCATTATATCTTTGAAGCTATCTGCTGTGCGATAAGGTTTGTATTTTAATTTTTAAGTCACAAGTGAGTATGTCTGTATCTCTTATATTTTTTAATAGAACACGTAGACAGAAAGTCGCAACACAACATCACTCTGCACTATTTTCAAGGTTCCTGAAAAATATATCTGTACAAATACAACAGCAAAGTTGTTTTCCTGTATTTTATTTATATGCTTCGGTATTATGTTTTAAAGATTGAGAAATAGCTGGAACTCTTGTTTCTCGATGCATCAAGAATTTAGCAAAATTCAGTCGGAGGCTGGGCTCCACAGTTGTTTGAGGCAGGGTTGGACAGTTGTTAGAGGCAGGGTAGCACAGAGTGGCTCAGTTTTTGGAGGCGCTGGGTGGCACAGTTGTTGGAGGCAGGGTGGCACAGTTGTTGGAGGCAGGGTGGCTCAGTTGTTGGAGGCAGGGTGGCTCAGTTGTTAGAGGCGCTGGGTGGCACAGTTGTTGGAGGCAGGGTGGCACAGTTGTTTGTGGCTTTGGAGTGGAATGGGAAAGAGTTGGATTCGAATCCTTGACTCTGACTTGTCCTCGATGAACCAATGGACAATTTAACCATGCTTTGTTATTAGCCAGTTTGTTTGCGACTGGAATTCATAACTGGGGTAGAAGTTAGTTCAACTTTCGCCCTAACACAATGATCTTCCTATTCAGTGAATTTCTGCTTTGCAAGTCTTGATTCTCTGCAAGTTCGAGCACCGTCATTTACCCGACTTTACAAATAACCATGTTGTGTCTTTCAGGGCAACTTGTAAGAAGAACAAAGCGGAGGTAGCTATGTTTGAGGAAACACTGTTTCCAGTTATTCAAGAGATTTTGGTGAATGACGTCACAGGTAGATAGTATGATGGACATTAATTATTTTTTAGATTAACTAAATGTTAATACAAATCCTTTTACGATTCATGGAGACATCGTTTTTCTCTATTTTTTTATTTATTCTCTCTAGAGTTTTTGCCTTACATATTTCAAGTGCTGTCGTTGCTTCTGGAAATCCGAGAAGATGGTATACCAGAGCCATACATGGAATTGTTCCTGCTCCTCTTAACTCCAGTTTTGTGGGAGAGAACAGGCAAGTAATTTTTGATATTAAGCTATAGAGATCATGATTTTTTTTTAATTTCAAATAAAAGCGAACCCTCAGTATTTTCCTTTCTAAATGTTCACACAGGCCTTGAAAAATCCATTGAAGAAACATTCCTTGAAATTCCTTATTACTGAAAACATCACCTTTTGTCCATCAAAAGTTCAAAAGCTCCTGGAAAGTTTGCATATATCCTTGAATTTTGATGTTTTAAGTTGTCCAAAGTGTTTGTTTCTAGCACTAATTCCTGCAAACCATTCCGTCTATTCATTTACTTTGTGAAACTGTTCTCTGCCGTTTCTAACCCGAAACGGATTTGCTCTGCTGTCTGTCAAAGTGTGGGGGTAGAGTGCAGCTCTAGTTTTTTAAGCTTATAGTGAGTTTTAATGGTGATAACAGTTTAGCCTGGAAAGCTCTAATGAGTTGTTAGCATATAATACTTTAGTTCTTGGTTATAGTTTGAAATAAATAGAATTATTTTATTGGTTACTTTTTAATTTCCGCACAGGAAACATCCCTCCTCTTGTGAGACTGTTACAAGCTTATATTGAAAAAGGATCAAGCAAAATTGCTGAAGCTAAAACACTGGTAAAAAAATTACTTACTTTTGAGGATCATTCTCTAAAACGTATGTGTTTTGACCTTCTTCTAGCGGTAACATACAGCTTAATCCTAACATTTTTTATGGTGAAGAGAGAAAATTTAAGCCAAAAGACTGTTAGAATTTAGTTAATTTCGAGGAACACTTAGTGAAACTTAGGTTGTTATGAACGTCTTCAAGCGCTTTCAGACAGCTTAAAAATAGCATTTTTTGATGGAGAAAATTTTATATTGGAAAAAATGATTAGGTAAGTAGCAAAAACAACCGTTTTAATGGCCTCTTACCAACATCCAGGGGCCAGCTTTTGGTTTTTCGTGTTTGCGACTACCCGAAGGAGTCGAGCTCTATAAGAAGCTCCTCTTTCTTTCTGTCTGTTTTTCTATCTATTCTCTCAGTCTATCTGTATTCTAATTACATGGTCTTTTTATACTGTTTCAAAGTAACTCGATAAAACTAAAGTTTGTAGTTGTTTTAGACATATTTTGACAGTTTGAAGGAGGCAAACTTTTAAAGAATGAAAATTAAAACTGTAATTTTTACAACTAGAAAAAGCTAAGGGTTTAGCGAATCTTCTCATATAATTTTCTTTTTAAGTGAGCCTTGAAAACTAAGAAAACTAGCGAACTGTTCTACATCATCTCTTACAGTACTCTTCGTAGTGATATCCTCCTCTACACACAGGAAACATGTCTTTCTAGGTCACCCCTAGACCTGATGGCTGTTTTTCATTTCCATCAATCCAAAACATCATCACTTACAGTACCCTCTGCTCATATCCTCCTCTACACACAGCATTCATGTCTTTCTATGAAGCCCCCTAGACCTACTTTTAAATTAAAACCCGCGCTTAACAAGGTTATACAAGAAAAAAACTGTTACGTTGTTACTTCGGTTAGAAGACTTAAACTAGGTACTGAGTAAAAAAGGTTTTAATTCGTCTGTACTCGCCAGTCGGTCGACTTTTTCACAATTTTTGCTCGGGCCAAGCAAAAGTTACTTGCCATGAAGTGGCACTGCAGTCAGCATGACACAAATGTTTAAGTTTTCTAATTTTAACACATAAAATGTGTGTTTAACGATTTTTAGAGTGGATTGCTTGGCGTGTTCCAGAAACTATTGGCTTCCAAATCTAATGATCATGAAGGATTCTATTTGTTAAACAGCATGGTGGAGCACATGGACCCGTGAGTATACAACTGGGTTTTGTTTTGGTATTTTTAAGTTAAAGTCTCGTGAATCCCATTTGTGGTTTCTATTGATGTCATGTTGAGTTTACGATTTCACCGTTCAATTTTAATCTCCTGGTTTTCAGTGCAGCCTTGTCAGGACAAATAAAACAGGTCTTCATTCTGTTGTTCCAGCGGTTGCAAAGCTCGAAGACAACAAAATATGTAAAAAGTAAGTCAACAACTTTTACCAGGTGTCACTCTGACGAAGGGCTAACGCTCGCTCGAAGGGCAAGGCTTGTTCTCTACTAAAGACAGTTCAACCTAGGGTTGATTAAATCACGTGTTTTACCAGGTGTCACTCTGACGAAGGGCTAACGCTCGCTCGAAGGGCAAGGTTCGTTCTCTACTAAAGACAGTTCAACCTAGGGTTGATTAAATCACGTGTTTTACCAAGTTATGTAGCTTGATAGCTGAACCTACTCGTGTGACTATAATGTCTCGTTCTCCATCCAAGAATGCAAATCCCGCCTAGATAATAATCGATACATGATAGTAATACTGATATTTAACAATAACATTGAATTATAATAATAATGATAGTGATACCCCGGAGGGTACTATGAATGAGCAGGTAAGACTTCGTGGGGTGTTAACATACATTATTATATGGCTAGATAGTTTCCTGCAATCTGATTGGCTGCTGGGTAGGCGATATTTTCCCGTAATGACCGGTCATTATGAGATTTTTTTTTTGACATTTTTTTTTTGACTGTTCATTTTTGAAGAAATCATTTTTGCCTGTTTTTTGTGACGACTGCCGATTCGGCTGAGTGAACATTGTTTGAAATGAGTGCGCGCGCACAAGCAAACATGAAAATTAACTTTCGGTGTTTTTTTTCGTTTTCTTCCGAAAATAGACTAAAGGCCATATAATAAATAACTTATTAACCTCTTCCGTTCGATGATTACAGGGAAATTTCAAACCTCTGTCTTGTTGTAATTACAGCAAGGCCTCGGTCTGAGATTTCCCTGTAATGACCTCACTCTCGGTTAATAAGTAGTATGTAATTAACGTGATTAGTCATGAGGCAAGGAGAACAGGTTCTAGTGGTCAATAAATGATTGCGCGATTATTGGAATTGCATTACCGGGTGATTGGAGGATTAGGGACAAGGAAAAGTTTCTGAAATATCAAGACATAAAAATAGAAATTTGTAGACTTCTGACTTTGGGAAGAGTTCATATAGTACCAGTAATTGTTAGTGTCCTGAAGACAGCATAACAAAAGAATTACATGAATAGATGGAGGGATTGGAACTAAAGGTCAGAACAGCACTTTGGGAACGGTAAGGGAAGTACGAAAGGTGCTTGAATCTTAAAGGCAAGAGATCCTAAGGGACCCTTGGTTATGGGTCTTGACTCACTCCATTGGCATGTCCTATCTTTTTTTTTAATTAGGCCCTTGTCTAATTAAAAAGAAGAGTTTTCTGTAGATTTTGGAAAGCTGCCGACTGAACAATTAGTGATTCCTCTCACAAGTTGACATGCCTAATAGTTATGATGTTCAATTTCAGGTCTAAATGTGTTTCTGTGTTTGTATGCCGTGAAAAATGGTGCAGCAGTTCTTGTGGAGATGGTTGATTCGATCCAACCACAGTAAGTTCATCCTAATGGGCGAATATTATTCGGAAGCAGCGTCGGACTTTATGGTTAGAGGTGCTGGGTTAAAATGCGGGTGACCCTGGTCGGGAACGGATCAAGGAATTTTTATTAGGGGGGTCCAGACTTTGACTCGATTTACCATTTTTTACAATCCATATCTTCGACTTCTTCAACGTTATCTTTCCTTCTAAATTTCACTTGATTTCTCTGGTTCACGTTGCACGAACAAAGTTATAATGTAAGTTGTCGGCACTTTTACTTTTCTCAGAATGCAGAGTTGAACACGTGTTTAACGCTTATCGGATAAAACTGCCCATCTGAGTGTACCGCAAAAGCATTTTATTGAGGAATATGCCTGCAATTTAGATGAGCGACAAAATAAAATGACTTTTCATCAAAAAACAAATCAAAAAATCCTTTTTTGATATTCTATTTATTATATAGACACTGATGAAATACCAGGATTTCTCCAGTGACGAAAATTTGGTATTCAGTGAAGATACCATTTTTATCTTCCACAATGTGAAGATATTATGGTTGTCATGACTGCTTCAGTCTAGCCAATTGTTAGTCTTAATTTTTTTTTTTTTTTTTAATTTTAATTTTATTTATATCGTTTACCAGGTATTTCATTGATGTCTATATAATAAATAGAATATCACCTGTCCGCTTGTGGATACGAAATCTTGTCGTGTTCAAGTCGATATCGATTAAATTCGTATCAATACAATACATTTTATTTTTAGTACCTTATATTACTATTTACAACATTCATATATATATAACACAATTTACAGAAGATTAGGTACAAGCTACCTATAAGTTATAACAAGCTTTATTGGCATGACCTCATGTACAGGTATTGCTAAAGCATTTACAATCAGAACAGGAACAA
>JAOEHV020181001.1:9051-36793 GCA_025447995.2 Isaurus tuberculatus | reverse complement strand
TATATAGTGCTGACAGTAATGGTGTAGATGAATACGGCGTTAATGGTACAGTCAGTTTGATAGTCATGATGGTAACGCTGTAGATATATAGTGCTGACAGTAATGGTGTAGATGAATACGGCGTTAATGGTACAGTTTAGATGGTTACAGTGTTGATGGTAACGGTTTTTATAATAAAGGTGTTATGTTGGTGGATACAGATTTAAGTACATTTAATGTCGGTAGTACAGATGAATAGGTTTTTGATGGTAACAGTTCATGAATATAGATACGGTATTACTGATGGTAATAGTGTGAGTGGTAATTTAAGGCGAACAATAATTGATGATAGCAATGTTAACCGGGTAATAGTATATGGACCATAATAAGGTTGGTGGCAACATTGTATTACTAACAACTTTTGATGGTAATCGAGTCCGCTGCAGCAATGTTTGACGTTTCTACAAAGTTTGTTTCATGGTCCCGTCGTGTAAAGAACAAAAAAATTAATTATAGAAAAGCTATACTAGCTGTCAAAAATCAGGCGAGAACCAACCTGCACTTCCATATCCGTGTATACCAGTTCCTTTACTAAGCAATTCCACGACAGATGACGAGTTACGTGATCCATCCCAAGTAGCTCTTCTTTGCTTCTTGTATGAAACACTTTCATCCCAGTTTCTAATTTTTGCTGCAACATAGGTCAGGGATAAGGTAGATGAGAGAAATTTTAGTGTAAAGCAATGCTGAGGTTTAAAAGCTCCGTATATTTAAAGAAATGTTGACACTTTTGTCACCATGCACTCTTCAATTTTTTCAATTTTTGTCATGTAAATGTGAGTAAAATCAAAATTTGCGATCAATCAAAATTGTTTATGGTTTGTCCATCGCTCTTAACTACATGGATGCCAAAAAACTCAATTGTAAAATTTCTTGACTTTTCAATGACTTAGTACCAGTTTTCTCTTCACAACTGTTATTTAAAGTAACTGAATTCAATTTTACATTTTATAAATTTTATAAGCAAAAATTTTCCTAAAAATTTAGATAACATAAACTTTCAATATTTTTGCCTGACCAAAAGAACTTTTCCATAACTTTTCAACAACATCAAAATTTACCTACATATAATTTCCCTGACCTTGAAAAAACACTTTTTACAGACTTTTCCCTGAAACGTGGCAAACCTCAAATAACAGTCTTGAAAATAATCCTTATGTACATTATACTTTTCATTTTTATTAAAAACATGTACCCTCATAAAGAAAGGAGCTGAGTTTCTATATTTCTTTTTCACACTCATATTCTTAAGTACTTTTTGAATCTTACCCGACTCACAGCTGTGTCCATTGCAGTGGGGACTGCTAACCCCAGCACTACTTGTGGTGTATGATTGCTCACTGTCACCTGACGAGTAGTCAACCAGTCGTCGTTTGCTTTCCACAAAATTCGCACTGTTTTCTTTATGTTTTCTCTTGTTTACTTTTAGCTCTTCATTCGATTCAAGTAGTTTTTCTTCATCTGACCTTTTCGATGATTTATCCTTTTCTTTCTTCTCCCTTTTTTTCTTTTTCTTTTTCTTTTTTTTCTTTATCTCTTGCTCTTCATCCGACCAACTGACATCTGAACTCTTTTTCTTCTTCTCTTTTCTGTGCTTCTTATTCTTCTTCTTCTTCTGCCGATTTTTCTCACTGCAACTATTTTCACTTTTGTCCTGTTTTTGATCGTTTTCCTCAATTTTGGTGGTTACTGTCCATCCCGCGTGTTGCCTTTCAGGAATCTTGGGGGCACCACAGCTGTCATTCCCATTCTTCTCAAAAACTGTCCAGTCACCCGACTGACCTGTTATGCTGGATGTATTACTTGTGTCTGACATCGCTGAAACTGGTGACTTCTGGGGCACAGTTGCTCCTACAGGAGGTGGGGACATGGGGCCAAACTTCAAATCATTTTGCACTTTTGTGGTAACAATCCATGGACTAGTGGCTTTGACAGGAGCTGAATTAGCTGTGAGAAGAATTTCCATATTAGCATTGCGTCAGCAATTACGTAAACTGTCAGTTATAGTTCAAACCTAGCTAGCATTTTGACAAGGGTTAGAGAAAAATGAGACACACACTTTTCTTGACCAGGCTTATTGAACTAACGTGTTTGTCAGCTATTCTGGCCAATTAATCCTAATGGCACTGAAACAGATCTCCGCTGTTGCTACGACTCTGGTTCACTATATTTTATAAAGGAAGTAAGGGGTAAAACCATTAACCATTAAATTTGACTTAATGCCAATATCAGTGGCTGACGTTTACTTTAAACATGCCTTTTGAGGGCTTGTGATTTTTAGTTTTCAACCATATACCACATCTTTAATGACAGTAAGCATAATTGAAGTGTACACTAGCAAGATATAAACTGTCACACAAACCTGCTACTGAGACTTTGTTCACGACTGGTCGAGGTATAAACAACGGAGGAGGCCTCGGTTTCTTAGGTGATACTGATTTCTCCTTTTCTTGTTTTTCTTCATCATCAATCTTTTTTGATGGAAAACTCTCTTCTTTTGTCTCGTTCGCATTTTGATCTAGGTTTCCTTTTGGAGATACTGTCATTGATTCCAAAGCCTTAGTGGAAGTATTTTTTGTTTTCTGGTCAGAGTCAAAACGATTACTGACCATTTCTTTTCCTTTTAAAGAATGTGAATTTTCTACGATATCTGATATTTTCTCTGTTTCTTTTTCTTTCTTGATCGAGGTGCTAGGGTTCTGTGGTTGCTGTTTGGGCTTACATGGAATGACAAAACTGAACTTTGTCCTCTGGGTCACTGGAACAAGGGGTGTCAGTCTGCTACTGTTTGTAGGTTTGGTTTTCATGGCAGTTGGAGTAACTGATTTTTGAACTGGCATAGTTGGTTTACCGATTGGTCTACCAATATCTATAAAGATATATGCAAATACTGTGTTGTTGGTTAAGTAAAATAATATTTTCAATAGTTCTTTAAAGTGCCACTACGATGAAAATCGACCTCCTCGAATTGAATTTTTTCTTACGGGAATCTGTTTAAGGGTGTGTTATAAAGCATTTTACACAAAAAAAATTATCAAAAACGTAACGGGACTTTTTGAAACAGCGGTTCAAAGTTCCATAAAATTGGCATCTCGAACACCAAAGCCGTGCTCATTCCGCCCGAGATTTTCGCCAGCGGACAACACCCCGAGTTTCTGCTTATGTCAAAAAAATAATAATGAAATAAAGACTGAAACAAACAATGGAAATGAAGTAAGCTGAAACATCATGATAGCATTTCCTTAAAAAACAAGACTTCCAGTCTCCAACCTATTATAATACTCTAATAGTAACAAAAGGGCTTGTTCACAAGTGCTTCATTATCAATCACCATCTTGTGCTTTGAAAGTAGTCCAAGCAGTCCTCTTTCCTCACATGAAATCATTAACGTTTTTTGTTTTTACTGTTCTTATAACTTATAACAGCTGTTATCGTTTGCTTTAAAGCTGGCAGAAAACAAGCTTCCTTAGCATTCCAAGACTCTTAGATAAGGATTATAGCTGAACTAATCAACTGTTTCCACATCACTTTCCCTGAAAAATTTTTTTAATAAAATGTCCCGACACTCAAAGATTTTTGATTTTTCTGGAGAAGTAACTTTTTAATTATTATTTTACATAAAGTTTTTAAATACAACAATGTAATTTAATTTTTCAAGTAAGTCTGATAAATACCATCATTAAGTGGCAATTGCCATCAGCATATGGAACTATGTCACTAAAACCTGGAAACATACTGTAACCTGTACACATAACTATTGAGCATAGAAACTGATATGTTTATTGTTTTATCATAAACCTTTTTGAAAATCAAGCCTTACCATTCTGCCCAATGACTTTTGGTGTGTTAGACGATTTGGAAGGAGCAAAGAGAGTCTTCTGGTTGCTGTTATATGGTGACTTAGCAGTAGAAAAGGGTGATTTGGGTGTGTGTCCTGTGGCTGAGACAACCTGAGGTTTGAACAAGGAGAGAAATTTCATTTGAGCAGATCATTCTTGTCCCATTTAGTTATATCATTAGTTGACCCAAGAAACAGAAATTAAGCTACTATATTTGTATCAGTACCATGCCACAGAAAACATTGGACAAACAAATTATGTAAATCAAAGACAGATTGCTGCCACATTCTCTACTTTAATTGCTTCTTGAATATTCTTCTTAATACCCTGGCTTCTAATGATAAACTACATTTCTATGTATTATTTCAATAACTGAATGGAAATACAATATAATTTATACTAAAGGCATACCTCTGGAGTTTTCTTGGCAATTCTTTGGTAAAATAGCAAATAAGCTTGCTGGTTGAGAACAGTATTAAGACAAACTTGATGAACCTTAGAATAAACAATGTAATACAATGACATATAAACTGCTGTTTTTCAAAGCATGTCTACAGTTTGGAAAAACATGTTATAATCCCACGCTTGGAAAAAGGGCATTTTTGTTTACTTCTTATGTATCTTCTTTAGCAAAAAGGAGGTGAAAGGTAAATCACAATTCAATATTAAGAATATTCCACAACTCTGATGTCCCTATACCTGGATGATTTTTGCTCATTCAATAAACAGACCTTTGAATTTAAAATATATATTGATATATATTCAATGATAAAAGAGTTATCAAGATGTATTTTCTTTCTTTTCTCTCAGTCAAAAATTGCTTCTTAATAACTAAATAATTCTGTAAATAATTAATTAAACTTAAATCATTTCTTGTCTTGATTAGCTTGCTATTTGCTGGATTTGAATGATGTGTTATCCCGCATGATTCAAATAAAGCCGTAAGACATATTGTTCACTCTGGTTCTTATTTGCAACCAGTTGAAGTAAAGCCACACTCAGCTCGTTTAATAAAAGCTGCAGGAAACATAATTATTGATATGCAATTCATCAGAAAAAAAAAACTTTTGAACCCAAAACAAGTTTTAGCAGTCTTGTTAAAGTGGTCATGAATATGTTTTCAAGTTTGTTACCACAAACTCACTATAACTGATTACTTACCATTGAGTCATTCATTTGGTACCATGATCCATTTGACGCCCTAACATAGCAATAGTAGTGTCCAGAGTTTACAGAATAACCTGAATGAACTAATACTGCATACAGCTTGTACTTCACTGAGGAACCCTATAAACAAACAAGCCTTTGAAACTTGACATTGTAATACAAAAGGGCCATTAAAGATGATTCTAGCTCTAATTGAAAGCGAAAGTTTTCATAAGTACTTTACACTCTTGGCACCCATTTTACTGTTTTCAATTAAGGACACAATGGAAATTTTTATCTCAAGCAATAGCAAATTTGATTTGTTTTATTCAACTTAATAATACCAGTTCAATATGCAGTTCAATAAACTAACTTATAAAACTTCATGTAGTTGACAATTCACTATATTTTTAGAGATTTCCTTTAAATTCATTTCATTAAAAAAATTGAAAAAACAAAATGCTGTTTGTAGCAGATAAAAAACCCTTTCATGAAAGAAAAAGTTCAGAATTTAAGATCCAATTTAGGAAGAAAAGAACTGAGAGCTCTTACCTCCTTATTACTCATAAAATGCTGCAGCTCAAGAAACTCGGTATAGTTAACATCCTTTGTTATTTTTCCTCCGAACATCTGGTTGTAGTCAAATCTGGAAAACATTCATTATTCATGATCCCAGTTATTTATTTATTTAATAAGCTTTCACCCTATAAAATAATTACAAAATATTTACATATTAAGAAGTACAAACGTTTGGGTGAAGACAACACAACAGAGCTAAGCTCCAATTACAATGAGTCCAATAATTAGTAACCAATAGATTGATTCATATATCACTTAATAAAATTACTTAATTCAGGGTTCTATTCACAAAATAATACAATTAGACCTACATTAACATATAAGTGATAAACAGAAGAATAACACATATTTATCATTTACATCACTGAAAATAGTTTTATTAAACTCTTTGTTGGGTGCTGGAAAATTTGACAGTGTTATGAAGTGATGCTTTTGGAAAAACTTTAACAATAAAAGAAGACAAATACGTAATAAACACTAAAACTTCTTAACACCTTTTGAGTTGAATAGTGAGAATGTTTGGAGGACGATGGATTGTCACTTGTTTTTGTGCTGACACTTTCCGTTTACACCTGTGAAAAGAAAATGATTTTCTCAAAATTTAAACTAATATGCTTAGCACAGTTAAATATCAACCAATTTCTGCACCAAAAAAGCTTTTGATTGTCAGTGCTTTCAGTAAATTTTAAAGTTAAGTAGGCAAGAGGGAAAAAGTAGGCATCTATTACTTTTGGCAGCTGGGCTCCAATCAAATGCTTTGTGAGTGGTGATCTGGTGAGTGTGAACATGGAGATGATTGGTTGGCAAACAACCAAAATATTTGAAGATTGGAAAGCAGCTAAATAATGTTAAAATTCTTTATAAGATATTTTGTTAAATATTGAGAGAAAAAATGGTCATAAATCATGCAAAGTGAAAAATAGTATTCCGTGAGTAGCTGGCACCTTTTCCTTAAGTTGGTGGAGATAAATTGCTGGTTGCCGTCTTCTAAATAATGAAACCCCTGGATTGTGTTACTCATGTTCTTCCAACTTCCCAAGTGTGTCCACTGCACACAAGAAGCACACATTATATATTTAATTATACATCATGTGTAAAATAAAAGTTAGACCAATCAAGATTCTCAGTTTTCTGATCATTGCTGAAAGCAGTATATGAAATTAAGAGCAGCAACCAAGACAATCAAATATTTGTCAAATTCATTTCATTTACCTGATCTACCTAAAAGTGAAACATTCAATAGCTTTTTAAAAAGTCCTTTTGGTAATAATTGAATAAGAATATTTGCAGCAAAATACACCTTTTACTTCTCACTTGTAGCAGTGTCCTGAACAAACTCCATAAAACACCTACTCAACTGACTTTGTGTCTAGTATTAATAAGGTAAGATTTTTTAACTTGTGCAAATGTTTTCATTTAGGTATGAAACAATGTTTTTTAAACACTTTTAAACACAAGGCTATAGGAATTATTCTAATATAAGGTCAAAGTCAAGAAAAGTCTTTAAATAAAGAAGCACTCACCTTGGGCACTGATAAAGATTCTCACCATCTAAAACCTCAGCTTTTGTAAATCGATGAAGAGCTCTTATCACTGATGGGGAGTACTGTACTCAGCAAATTTTCATGTGTAAAACAAATAAATTAATATCTTAGAAATTACAGCCAGTAAGTTTACTGCAAAAGTAGGAAAGAAAATCTTATTAAAAAATTGTCATATGAAACTGTTGTTGGACCACAAATTTTACAGGTATTTTAAGTTTCATCAGTCAAACGTCAAAGCCAACTAACACTTATAACTCTTTACATCATACAGTCAGTTATTTGTACCTTTAGGTCTCTCCTTAATATTAATTTTTTAAAATTCATCAAATTATTCATCCACAGCATGAAATAAGACAATTTTTACATCTGACAGCAATGACTCAATCTATTTATTCCACACTGAAACTCACTTTAATATCCAGCATGATTTCCATTAGTGGATCATAAGTATTTGATTTGTTCTGACATTTCAAACACCGTACTGGAACACAAACAAAAATAAACTAAAATTACAGTAAAATCTATATAATATATAATTATAATAATAATAATAATAATGAGAAAACATATCTAATACAGGATAACCATATCACTCATGAAAAACTGCTCTTAGCAAAGGTCCTGCATAGTTTAAAGTATATCGCCAGTATCGTGAGCAAGCTGCTGATTGTTTAAGCATTTGACCAAACACATTTTGTTCAGAATGTTGTATTATGCTGTACAGTATTTCTTACAATCACAGATATCTACACATTGAAGCTCATCCTTAAGGTGCGGCAATATGTACTACAAAATCAAGCTACAAAACGTGCAACATTGTTGCACTGCGAGTTTCAGATTGATGTAGCATGTATTACCATGCACACTACAGCATGTTGTGCAACAATTTTTCGTTGTTGCACGATTCAGAATTTGTTGCACAAAGAGAGCTAGGTTATACTTTGTGCAACATTATTTCAGTTGTGATACAATGGGATCATTAAAGACCACTCCTAATTGGCTAGGCTGATCAGCTAGGTCATCATGATGACAATGCTTGCCTGAATGGCAGAAAACAAAGATGGCAGACCTAATTGAGTATGAAGACGAAGTTTCTTCATGTTGCACAATATATTTTTGATGTTGAATTTGTAGTGTGAGTGGTAATATGTGCTACATCAATCTGAAACTTGCAACGCAACAATGTTGCACACTTTGTAGCTTGATTTTGTAGCACATATTACCGCACCTTTAGAAGCAAAAGTTAAACAAAATGACTGTCTTTTAAAACCTCTACCTTTCAATTCCTGGTTACATTGGTGCCCACAAATGTAACCAAATGCTTATTAAATAATCATTTGTGCCCACTGATAATTTAAATTTTTATTTTAATTAAAACATCTTAATATTTAAAAATAAATGATGAAAAAGATTATATCAAGCTTGGTATAAAACTAACTTAATTTTTAAATTACTTTCAATTATCCTTCAGATTATCAAGTGCAACTACAGATATCATATACCATTAACTTCAGCTTGAAAGTCTTAAAGCATGTCCTAAACTTCTTAATTTGATTTAGGTTGTTCAACATTTGCAATATAACAATATAAATTTTATTAGTAGATTACACAGCTTTTTAATCAGAATTTTGCCTTCGGATGTTCTGGGTCCTCCCTCCTAAAACACAGAGGCCCTGTAGAAAATTTCTGGGACAAAATTACTTGCAGTACATGACAGAAGTGGAAAACACTGTATGGTCTATATGTGTCAACCTGTTACATATTTTCCAACTAACCTTGACTGCGGTAATAACCACCAAAGATCTGATGAACTAATGTGGTTTCTTTAGAAAATCTTTCTAGTCTAGTGGACAATGAAGTAAAATAATTAGTAGCAACATGAATTTGACTTAGTTTACATAATGTTTATCAATACTAAAATCATTAGTAATCCTCGGTTATGGTCTCTTTATCCTGAATAAAAAAAAAGCATTAAAAGTTTAAACCATACTTTTTCCTAATACCTAACTGCTTTAGAGAGTCCTAGTGAACGGTTTTACCAAGTTGGCTTAATTTGCAATATTTTAAAATGCTCTGTTTTAAACAGTCTTCATGCACAGATCATTAAGTGAAAATAATACAACTATAGCAAAATGATCAGGTTAGGAGTTAATGAAATGCTTACCTTGACTTGCTTGAACATTCTGTCTTACAGTAACCTAAGGTATTTCAAGATTATCTTAACCAAAAACTATCTAACATTTTACTTTAACTTGAATAAGTCTAAGTAATTAATCAATGAGAAATAACCAGTACACAGGATAAAAATAAACTTACTTTTCAGAATAACCTGCCAGACAGCTCTTTTGCATTCCATCAATGACATACCGAATGAACTCATGGGCATCTTCTTGGTGACCAAATCTTAAATGTTTTGCAATGTCTAAATAAACAACATTGAAATAAAATGTCAAATAAATTTTACTGTAAGTAGATGAGTCTTATGTGAATGCACTAAAAAGGTGTTTTAAAAATAGTTTTAGTTTATGTTGACAAATTATGAATTTGTACCTTGATTTTAGGGAATAATTTTATGAAGCTTTCTTTGTGTTAATATACACAATTTAGGTAATATTGCTAAAGGAAAGCTTAACTACATAACTATGACATAGATGGGAGAGTCTAAATAATCGAAAATATATTATTAATAGTAATGAAATACAAAGGTAAGCAAAAGATATATTATTATTAAACATGTGATATACTGACTACTAACAGTTTTTGTAGAAATGGTTCTCAACAATTTCTTCTGCTGCTGAAAGTTTTTCACCTCAAATGGTGAAGTTTGTGATGCCATGCAGTGTGTTGAACTTCTCTAACAAGCCAGTTGATGCTTTGAATTCACGATCGGCTGTCTCTGTGTTTAACTGTGCAGAAAAATGTTTAGCCTTCTCTTGCAGAAGCGTATCTGAAATCTGTATCTCATTAGATTATTGTTGAATAAACCAGACATGCAGACTCATCATCTGCCACCTTCAGGGACTTTCATTTTAACCCTTTGCTTGTCTTGATGCTGTCAATGAATTTGAGGATCTTTTCTCTATTCTTTCTTCCAAATGTCAGAGATCTGCTGCCTGATGATGCCAAATTCTGAGGCTAAAATTGCTCCTTTCTCTCCTTCATCTAAACATGAGATGATGATCTGTTTATCTTTGATCGATAGAATGGCTCGCTTTCATTTTGTGGACATGTTTTTGATTTCAGTTTACAGACAACTGATCACTTGTGTGTGTTTATACAACCCACACTGAATGAACTTATCAAGCATGAATATCCCTTGGTAACAAAATAATTAAGCTAATCATAAATCAGCTGAACGCATAAGATTATTTGTCTGTCTTGTCGCACTTGCGAACAAAGATAATAATATGCTGTTTTGACAGTCTTTTAAAAGGATTTAGTCAGGCTATTTGCAACTTTGAGTTATCAAAATAACAACTAATTAATATTCATGAAAAAAGGGACCTGAGAAAACAATTATCATTACTGTGTTGAGATCAAAGTAAACACACAACAACTTACATTTGAGTTTCTGTATTATTGCCAATGGTTTAATACTCTCATTCTGTTTGTGATTAAATGTTCTCAGTACATGCCGTTGTATTTCACAGAGCATACAGAACCCCACTGTAGCACCTGGTACAAATGAATAGAATTAGCTTCACTCAACAGCATAATTCCATATGTTTAACTTGAACCAATATATTTCTTATTTTATAAATATATTAAATATATTAAATATCTAACTATATATTAAAATTAGGACATGTTTTTATGGTACCCAGTGAGAACTCACAAAGTATTTTTAATATACAAATAAACCTGAACATTCTATTTACAAGAGAGGAAGAGTTGGTTGGTTAGCCTAGACCAGATAGGGATGTCGACACCAATTGGTATGATGTCCCATCAACTCTCTTTTAAAAATACATTATCTTAGTTGCATGGATGAACTGTCTTGCAATATCTACGTGGACATACAATGGCTGGGCAATGTAACAAAAAAAGAATATTGTACCTCTGAAAGAATGTTTTCAAGTCCTTTGATAATTTATTGACTGAACAAAAAAGGAAACAAAAACTACGTCTACTTCGTCTAATTGTTTTTGTAAGTTTATGAAATGTAAAATATAAAGAAACATACGATATTTTTACTTGATACTCACCTCTTTCTTGATTACCCCATTCAAAAATTTTTCTAGCAAGGTGCCCCAAGCAAAATATTATTGATATTTAAATCTTTAATAATTTTACAATGAGCAAAATATTCCTTGTTTAGTTGTTATAAAAAATGTTAACTTTTTTAAAAAATTGCAAAAATTGTTTTCAGATGTGGCTAAATATTTATAAAAAAGTTTTCACACAAATTTTTTTCGGTCCACATGACCCAACTACATGGAGACCAGAAATTTGTTTTCATAAAATAAGAATTTAATTTTAACTTAACGCTTGTATCAAATTAACAAAAATTTTTCATATTTTTTTAAAGAATTCGCTTCAGACAAGGTAACATTCTACAGCATTTTTGACCTTGATTTTACTTCTGAACTCACATTTGTTTGTGTGCTCTTGGGTCTCCAGGTAATTCACAAGTGGAGCTGTGTAAGTTAAAACTTGGAGCACCGAGTTGAGGAAACACGTGTTACCCATATTACTCAAACCGGGACCAATTCTTCGAGAAGATTTCCAGTTCAATTGTATTCGCTCTGGCGCAAACAGTTCAACTTTTGGCGAAGGAATACCGTCATCTTTTTTTTCTCTGAATTTCAATGACTGTTCGGGAAACATGTTCGAAGTACTAAAGTCATGCCCGTTTTGCTGCTGAACTGCATTCAGTGGAGTGTATTTCTTTTTCAAGTTTTCGTATTGTTCGTCTTGTTTGGACGCTGGTTTGAATTTTATTCTCTGCAAGAATACTTGCTTTGAACTCATAACTAGATTGCTGTCCAAATCTGACGCCAATTTGTTGCTTATAACAGATTCTTTTGAAAAGTCTGACACAGCAGCCGGCATCATTTGCACATCAACTGAGGTCATGGCCTGCACTTTGTCAGATTAGTCGTAGTAAAATTTTCTAACTGGCGTAAATTAAAAGACCGGAACAAACTAGCCAGAGTACGTTTGTTTCAAAAGTTTAGGCAAAAATTCTTTTCCAAGGTCTTCTTCAACGGTAAAATGCAATTCCATCTTGTGTAATTACTCAGTTATATCTGGACAGCACGGTTACCTTTTTGGAATAACCTTGAACTTCCCGGAAGCTACAGTTAACCGCCTGGTTATAGTTGCACGAACGACAACGACAGAATATAATACTTGTTAAAACAAACAGTATCAAAATGCAAAACACTTTTCCTTCAGTTACGATAACACAATCCAAGTATTCCCAAACATGTCAATGGTTACTTCCAATAAAAACTATAGAAAAAGTTCTTTGTTTTAAGACAAATTTCAACAAATTTACGCACTAACAAATATGGCTGCTTGCTATACCATGATGCACTGCGAAATATACGTCTGAAAGAAAAATCACAGGCAACCCAGCCCACGGTCAGTACATCAATAAAGGCGTGAGGAGAGGTGGAGACGGGGAAGGTGTGTAGGAACCGGCTGTCCCAACCAAGTTCTCTCAGGTCTTTTCCCCTAGCTGTCATACAAAAGGTTGATGTCGTCCCTAACGTTGGAGAATCACAAGTTGTTGTGGTCATTTCTATATTTATGTGTCTAAACGGAATTTGGTGAAAATTCCAACGTTGATGATGGGACATTCAGTTAACATAATTATCTACACTTGTGTACAGGTTTAACTTTAACCGACACAAATAATCATATCGGTATGATTTAAAGTTAAAACTGATTGTACAAAAAGCTTTCGTTTATTGAAAATTTAGAATAACTAACCTCGAGGCTAGTGTATCTGAGGAGATTTGATAGTTAAACTTTGTATGTCTCTAACAAAGACTTGGCTAACTTTTGGATTTTGTTCGACTACGTTGCCATACATAGATGTATTCTATGTCAATGATATAAATCACGAAAGAATCACCTAATGGTCCCTAATGCCCAACATTCCTCTTGTTTTAAGAAAGTCCAGCCTTTCGCGGAACGGAAACTCAACTCAGACGTGGAAGACTTGTTTCGGTAGGTAGACCGAAACGAAAATCTCAAACTGGTTCAACTTTGAATTTGAACGCCCCAAAAGTTGCAGAGCCGTCCACAGGCAGCCCAAGCTTAGTGTTAGTTCATCGAATGAAGTATAATCTTGAAAGTGTTATTTATATCATACTCCATACAAATCACTATAAAAGGAAGATTCGTTCGATGAACTAACACTAAGCTTGGGCTGCCTGTGAGCCGTCAACGGAGCTCTGAGTCAGCCGTCTGGCATGCGCAGAAATATGCACTGCTTTTAAAATGGCGGAAGGCAAGCTGGAAAGACGATGGCTCTTTACTGACGAGATGGACAGATGGTGGAAAAGTTAATTTATATTTTAGAAACAGTGAAACTAAATATAGAAGGAAGAGGTTTAGAGTTCGAATGTAATCTTGTAAAGCTTTATAGCAAGATTCGTGAATTGAGGGCGGAAGAATTCGAGGAAACTCATTTTTGACCGAAGGAAGTTTTGTGTTCTCATGTTGATATTGAAAACGTTCAGGGCTTATAAGGCAAAAGTAACAATGATTTTTCAGCGTCTTACGCATTTCATATCAATATCTTGTAATCACTCGCTAATTTCGTCCCATTCTAGCTCATGAAATATTGCCGCAACGTTCTGATTTTGTCCCGGTTTCACGTAATCACCCTCTCAGTTTCGAGAGCGTTTTCTAATCGACACGGTTGAGATGAATAAGTTCAACGTTTGAGGGTAGACGGAAAGACTAAACGCATCAAAATAAATCCCCGATTCCAATTAAAACAGACAATTGCTAAACGATTCTTCATAAAATTCGTTCGAATACTACTCTCAATTTAAGCACAGGTGCACGTGGTCAATACGTATTTCCACGTGATAAGCAATTTTATCGTTTGTTCTCCTGCCTGTTACCATGACAAGCTATGACGGTAATGACGTCTGGTTTTGGGTTCAAAGTACAAAAATGAGAAGCAAAAACTCGTTCAAAACCAGTCATACTTGTCACGAGTTCTTCAGAACCTCACAATTCATTGGCTTTCTATTAAAAAAATGTTGTGTTGTGATTGGTCAATCTGTGGTAAAATTGACATAATGTCTAAATTAGGCTAGGATTGCATCAGCCGAATGTTCAAGAATTGGTGCACGTTTACCGTTTCATAAATTTCATCATCTTTTGATCAAAATGGCTGTGTAGTAAAGATATGCAGGGACAAACCTTTTGCAAGGCAACTTGCACTTTATCAACCATGGAGTGAGTATATATGTGATGATTTTGGTTAAAATGCTGGCGCCTTCCTTTTTCTACTGTTTATTTGAAAATCGAAAGCGTGGTCTTCCACTATCGTCAGTTCGAAATACTGAACCATTATTGAAGTAGTAGTTTCGAGAACATAAGGAACTACATTAAGGGGTTCTTTATTAACTGTTGGTTGTTCAGTTATTGAGATAATATTTAAAACTGCGTGAATTAGTTGAAGAGATTAGATTAAGAAGGATGTCGTATGTATTACTTAGATTTTGAGTTAAAGGAAAACTACGTTAACCGATTTGTTTGTTTCCGTTTCAGTTCTCAACAAAAAAGAGCGGTATTGCCACGTATCAGTTTATTAAATGGCTCGAACATTGAAGAAAATGGAATTGGAAGACGTGTTAAATTTCACAACATCCCTGGCTCAACTATCGGAGATAGACGATGTCTTGTCTTCGTTCAGTACGCCGGGGATTGAGGAATCCTTGTTTGATAACGATGACGTGTACAAAGATTTGATCGAGAAAGGAGAGACCACTGATGTTGGGTTAGCACCTGACGAATTTTCTGCCGAAGAGCTCTTCGACGAGTTAGATTTCAAAGGTTAGAGAAATCTTAACTTGGTTGAGAAAGTTTGGCCTGTAAATGGAGTTAAGACGTGGCATTGTTTTTGTTTTGATTAGGGGCGGACCATTTGATTTTTGAGGGGGGGGTTGGAAGATTCAGTCCAAATGGTCCACCCCTTAGGGGAATTAGTGGAATGGGTCGAGGTTGAATGTATAAACAAGACATATGTCATTGCTTTTACTGAAAGCTGCTTGCATAAGCAATTTTTGCATGTAATTGCATCAGCTAAGTTCTTTTGTGTAAGAAGCTTTTTAAGTTTGTTGTGTTTTGATTCAAGTTAGTTCCTGAACTGTTCCTTTAGTGATATGGAATTTATTTTTGTTTCTTTTAGGTGGTGGTGGATTTGGCAAAGCAGGTTGGATGACTGACAAGATTGACTTCAATGAACTTGACACAGCATTTTTTCCAACACAAAACAAACAACCAATAGAGGTTGATTCAAACTTGAAACTGGAGACACTAGATGGCACTTTGGCAGAGATATTTGTTACTGTATCTCAGAATTTAAATTTAAATGATGATTCTGTAACAAGCAATCAGACTTCACTTGAATCACCAGAACAGAAAGTGCCAGACTTTTTGCCACAATCACCAGATTCAGGTGTATCATCACCCATGTCATTGGCCACTGATGAATTGAGTTTTGATGAAAGTGTTACTGGTATTGCTGAGTTGCTGTTGGCCTGTGGAACTGCATCTGATGTCAATAGTAATGCATCTAGTACCAGTAAGATGGCCAGTACTAGTCAACAACTGGAACCAAGCCAATCAATTGCCACTGATGCCAAAAAGACCCAGACACCATACACAAGAACTAATGCTACTACATACACTGTTAAGCCAAAAGTTAAAACACCACATCAGAGAATGCGAAAGCGTGAGCAGAACAAGGATGCTGCAACAAGATATCGTGTGAAGAAACGTGATGAACACAACCAGTTACTTTGTGAATGTGAAGACCTTGAGAAGGTTAACAAACAGTTGAAAGATCAAGTTGGTTCTCTTAGTAAAGAGATTGATTACTTGAAAAACTTGATGTTGGAAGTTTATAAGACAAGATTGCAAAAACAGCAGACAGAAATAATAGCTTAAGTAATCAAAAAAACCTTTTTCATAATCACTTGTTGTAAATAAGCCATTGTACAAACGATTATGCAAACATACTTTTGAATATTGGGAGCCGTTTCATTAAAAGTTTAAAACTTTAACTGTTTTGTTATGTTTTTGTATGGGCAAGATTCCCTCCCATAAATTGTAGTTTTTTTTGTTTTTTACTCATGTGGCACAGTAAAATTTACCTGATTCGGTATGGGTTGAGTTGGTGAAAACTGAACTTAAAAAGAATTATAATTGGACAAAAATTTGTGTAATTCTTTTGTCTAAGTAGGGTTGATTTCATTCTATCTGTTAAATGTACTCGTGATTGACATAAACTACAGTCACATGAAAACCCAGCTGAAGGTAATTTTGAACTTCACTCTCAAGACTATTTTTGGTGGAAAAGTCAGGCCTTTGAAGAAAGCAATTTTTTGATAATAGGACTTGTATGAGTCCTAAGAAAAACGGGTTTTAGCTCTTGAAAATCTCGGAAAACATTTGAAAGACAAATGTCGAAAAAGTGAGCTGTTATTTGGCCTTTCAATTTCTTTTAAAAATTGAATTGTTGTTGTCCCATTAATTGGCCCTTTGCAGTACTTGGTCACACAACCACAATTAGCTATGACAAAATGATCAGAAATGGAAATAACAGTTTAATATTAGTTACAAGGTGTAGTTTCAAGTCTTGACATTAAGTAATTCAAAAATGAAGGCAAATATAAAATCAAATTTTTTCTGAAGAAATGTATGTGAAAATACTTAGAAAATATTCTATTTTCTGTTGCTTGCCATTTTTTACGTATTTGAACTTGATAGTTGAAACTGCCATTTGACTAATGTTAACCTGCTCTTTCCATTTCTGGATACCATTTTGTCAGTGTGACCCCCACCTGCAAAGACCCTATTGGTTAGGAAATGAACATAGTGAGAGAGTTGCTATTTTGTCCAAAGTGTTGTGCTTAACAATTAAAAATGTTTAAAATGCCTTGAAAAATCCCATTATTTAATGTTGACATAGTTGAACAGTTGACTATACCTTGATGAATTCCCTTGAAGAAAACTTGGGAATTATACTCCTGGATTACCTCTTACTTTTCATTAAGTAAAAATGTGTAGCATTTTTTCCTTGCACTGTGGAATATACGGGGAACCTGGAAAGTCACAGAACTTGAGAATTGTATTTTTCAGTTCTGGAAAGTGGTAGAATTTCAATTAAGAATATGGAAAATTAATTTAGCATTCGAAAGGCCAACACTATATATGCGCAATACTTACGGCAGAGCTGGAAACAGCAAAATCTTAATAATCTTGCAGAGCAGATGACCTGGAAACGAGGCCCAAAAATGCCATGATACCATGTGTTTGAGGAACTAACCTTTAAGGGATGATATATTTTCAATTTGATGACATGGGTGACTGCCTATATTATGAGATCACTTATATCCACTTTTGTTTTTTTTTTCAAACTCCCATGTTTGATTTGCTAAGCTGAAAGTTAAATTCTTGTAATCATCCAGTGGGTTTGGTGTAGGGCTTTTAAAAGCATTGGGCTATAGTTTTGGTCAACTATAGCATCGCCTTTACTTTAATAAGAAAATGCTAACTTCAGAAACAGACCTTCCAGTTCCCATTCACTATATAATTTTACCTTTTGTTTGGAGGCAGCCAGACCAAAAAACATGAAGATTTTTAATAAATTTTTTTCTTTTGTTACCCTTAGGGAACAAAAATTACGAGGAAATCAGAGAACATCCTGGGCAAGCATTTCAAAAGAATGACAATTCTTTTTCTCAACTCTTCATTTTTTGTTAACTGAGTGTAGGTTACAATTTAACCTTAAACAATCTAGATAGTACTAACACAGCACCCATTATACCTTCTTTAGTAACTCAACTTTAGTATTGAGACAAAATCCTTTATTAACAATGCATGACACTCATATAAATTATAGAAATACAGACATTTCAATAATGAATATACTTATTTTATCATGCAAACAAAACATTCCATATAGAACAAAATTATTAAAACCACAGAAATAAAACTGTTTTTCTCAAATAAAAAATGATAAGCAAAAGAGAGCAATCGAATTCTGCATTACTCTAAATAAATGGTAAACTACATATTTTTTCCACAAACACAATGTCTGGACTCACTGCCACTATTATGTACTTTGAATTAAGCCAGATCTAATAAACCAAAATATTTATTCTAGGAAAGCAACAAAAAAAAATTAACTTGGCACAATACATACAGAATAGTGCTATATGTACACACACTGGAATTTTTTACTTCTCAGTGTCAATGAACTGCCAAATTGCGAAGAACTGTTATTTGAGAAATAAAGACTTATTTATTTCATTTTTTTTTCTAATTACATAGTATCCTTAAAGTAAATAAAGTTAGCACCTATTTTCGAAAAGTGTTACAATTGTTAAATATTTGTAAAAATCATGAAATTTCTATTTGACTAAAACTAGTTTTTTTAATGGAATAATAACTAAGTTTTAAAACTGACCAAAATATACAGTTTTAATAAGCTTAAACTTTACCACAAAAATTTGAACATTGAATGTTGGCTAATATAATTTCTGTTATCTTTCTTGTAATTTGATTTAAAATAAAAATCTGTTCATTAGGAAACAAAATAATAAATGCTCAGTCAGTAACAATATTTTAATAAAAGATTGATAATTTAATTATTATTTTTTTTGTTTAATTGTGCCTAGAATGAGATCTGCTCATTACAAATAAAGAGCTGATACAATTTATAATCCCTGGTACTGCTGAGGCTCTTGCTGAGAGCCGCTCTTGGTTTTGGTTTTCTTATTATTTTCTGGAGAATAAGGATCACTGTAAATGAAATACATGGATTATGAACAGCAAATAATAAGCAACTGTTGTTATTAAATTAGTGTACTTCAATTAATATGAATGTCTTCAGAACAGCTGAAACAATCATTTGAGGTACATAATGACAACAAGAATATAATTACTATTAATCATTTAGTGCAGAGATGAAAATAGTTTTCCAAACTTTTTACAACATACAACTAAATCTTATAGGTTACGTAGATATACTATACAACTTTAAGAGATTACACACTTCACAAATATGTTGTCGCTTAATTTTAAAAATTGTTATTCTTGCCAACATTAATATTGTTAATTAAAATAAGTTATGAGAAAGGTGTTGTAAGTGATATGATGCAATCAATCAATGGGTCAAAGTTTTTCAAGGAACACAATTTACAAACTGATCTATTTGCCCACTATTCAAAGATTTGTGACAGAAGCATTAACAGTCCGTTGAAGTCATCACATTTGAAGTAACTGCACATCAGTAGCATAATCAAACATGAATTTCACACTTGGAAGTAACATATTTTTCCTTCACTTAATATCTATGAAATGAATCAACCTCATTTGCAATTCATTGTCATGTCATAATATCAGAGTTAACTATTTTAAGTTTAGTACTGTTACTAGTGGAAATCATACTTTTATGACTCACCCTAAAAATGGCAAAATCGCCAAAAGCATTTCCCTGTTGGTGTCATTTGATAATTCAGGATTGCTAAGAAGTAAATAGTTTATCACTTTTCTCAAGTATTCTTGAAGTTGCTTTCGTCTTTCTTCCACAAACTTTGAATCCTTGAGGGACAAATTAAATAAAGCGTTTCACTCTGTATAGCACATAAAAAAGATGCACTTTTTTAACCTTTCTAATTATTAAAGCATTTAGTTTCAGACTTCTACAGTATTAAACATCTATCAACAATAATCGACTGATCAAAATTACAATAGTGAACTGCACAGCATATTCTCTGATTAAACACTGAATCATTTTCAGTTAAATTTACCTTACCAGTTTCTTAATATATCTAGTATTTATTTAAAGGTTCAGAGGGTTTCTAATGATTAAAATACTTACTCTGTTTCCAACAGTTTTCTTTGGAGGGAAACCAAAAGTAACCTTTCTCTTGAACTTTTGCCGAAGCTTTAAAAACAAATAGAAAAGCCATAGAACTTAATGAATGAATAAATACATTCTAAAATCTCATTTAATTTGTTTTCATAATTAAAATCTTAACATAATAAATTATCTTTACTACAGCTTATTGCTTACTCTTTTGTGTAGATCATAAAACTGTGAATATCTTCTGTAAACATTCCACTCATCATCCTTTATCCGCACATAAACCTACTTGAGAAAATTAAACAAACATCAATCTTTGCTTTGGCTTTCAAATAATGAATAATTATCATAAATTAGTTATAAGTTATTCAGTCTGTATGATATTGTTTTTTCATTTTTTTTATAATCTATTAAAAAAGGAGACAAAAAGATTACCTGATAAATGTGGTAAACAGAAGAGGACTTCCCTTTCAAAAACACAGAAGGAATCCAGATGTTTATAAGGGGCCGTGTGTTTACGGTGGAAATTGCACCTTCAATGTCTGACAAACTCACAAAATCTTCATCAGTGTCATGGTTTCCTGGAAGCTGCAAAAGGAAAAAAAGATAACTGTAGTTTCTACCAAAAGCTAGAACTTACTGTCTGTTTCAAGAGGTTCAAGATATAATTTTCTAGGATTTGAAATTTGTCTTTTTAAAACTAAATGCAACCATTGTCAGTAGGTCATAAGGTAAGTATAGCCACAGATGACAATCACTACAAAATATTTGATGAAATGTAAAGTAATTAAGTAAACATTGGATCAGTGTTAATACAATATATTAAATATGCAACAACAGCACTCCTTTTAATGTCCTTTTCCAAGCATGCTGGGCTCTGAGTTTGTCATTATGGTGATTGCTTAATTCATTTGCATCAATCCAAAGCATCGCGTAACTAGCTAGTATACCCTTCTCTATTCTCCTCTATATAGCACACATCAATGTCTTTCTAGGTCATCGTCCTACACCTTTTCCCTTAAATACTTCAAGCACTCCAACCTTGCATGGATCAATTCCTCCAGCATTATATTCCTTTTCCCCTTTAACAGCTGCATACCCTTGTCTTTCTGATGCAGCTGCCTTAAACCACAAAAGGCGCAGACATCAACTGTTCCTAATACCAGACAGAACCATTACAGCATCCAGTCATTTTCAATTACAGTTCCCAGCCTTTTATCTTTCACTTCCTCAGTGTTGCTAATCATGTAAATCAATTTACTTTTTTCCATAAACACCAATTGAAAACTGAAATAGATGATTTTAGCATCACTTCAAAGCCTTGTTATAAAACACTTGAAGCTTCAAATTACTACTTTTTTATTTCTGATTCGATCCACTCACTGTTTTACCTTATTCATTAAATAAAAAGCATTATTTCTAAAATGTTATATCATACTGATTGACAAGAAACATACTGGTCCTCTTAGATTTACAAGTTCTTCTCTTAGACGCCTCACTTGAACTGTCCTGTAATTCAGTTGGCGTTGAAGTCGTTCATTAAATTCCATTAGTTCTCCATGCATTTCTGCCACCTAGGTATTTAGAATAAAATTGTTGTTTAGAATAACAAAAAATTATTAGAAAAATTAAACATGAAAAAATAACTTAATTAATATATTATTTCCTTCTAACAACTTAACCTAAAATTATTTATGTTCTATTTCACACCAAAAAACCACAAATTAAATGCAATTATTGCTGGTTTTATTTGAAAAACCTTTTTTGCTTTGGCGGTTAAAAGATACTGACAAAAATTTTAAAAACAAAAAAAAATCATAACATTCTTTAGTGTAAACCAAGTAAATCCTGAATTCTGATTGGCTTCTCCACCCAAGGTGCTATTTAATTTCATAGCCTTCAAACAACAACAAAACAACATTAATTACCATTATCAGAATACAATCATTTTTATTGATTTTTAATGAAATATGACTTCATTATAACTTAGGGTATGTATTTTTACCCTTCGAAATAAAGATTATTATTATAATTAATTTAATAGTACATAGTTTAATTTACATAAATGCATAATTACATAAACACATACATATTATGTACATACATACATACATTTTTTTCAGTAAAGAAGAGAAATAAAAAGTGATCAATTTTATTTTCAACAAAAAATAAGAGGGAATTAACACTGTGACAATTTTAAAGGGATTTCTTGATAAGTGTTTTATAAATCAATTGCCCACACCCTTGTATTCTATCAAGTATTAGACGTACGTACTCTTTAGCCTAAAAGGCTCTTGCTCTTATTTATTAAATAAACTTACATGCATAACAGACCTACTTGGTTCATAACACACAAACATGTGAAACAGCTAGCACATCCACAACTCTAATAACATTATAACATGTATAACATTATAACCTAAACAATAACATACCAACACATGTACAACATAAATACCCAACTGATAACACACCAACATGTACAACACATCACTATATAAAAACACACCATCAAAGTGTGTTAACATTATTGTATCATTAGTTAACACATCCAACTGTATAATATTTACCACGTCATATTACACCTACCTTAACAACTACAGTATATTACACTTAACTCTTAACATATATAGAAGCATGAGTAATAACACACAAACCAATCAAACTCACTAACCTGTATCAGTTTGCGTTTGTACTCATTGTTTTCCTCACTAAAAGAAACAAAAAGAGTGTTATATGATTACAAAATGAAATTATCTGTTAATTAATATAATTATGATATGCGTTAATGTTGAACTTGTTTTTAAAAACCATTTCAGTTTATCCAATAGATACTAGATAGATCGAACCTCTGTTCTTTCTCAGTCTTTTCTTTTGGAGGTAAGGATGGTAAATTTTCTTCTTGTCTGATTCCAAGCAAAGCTAATTGAAAGAAATTAAAGAGTTTGGTTAGCTGTACTGTAATTTGTCACTCTATTTTAATAGAGTGACAAATTTTAACGTTATACCATTTTAATATATATTTTTAAAAAATATATTAAAATGGTATAACCACGTTAAAATTTTAAAAAAGTTTAAAAGCTTAAAAACAAACATTTTCGACTCTTAAAGTCATCTTCAGGTTCAAATTTTAACATTACCATTTTGATTAATATAATTTTAATCTGATTGGAATGAATTGTCACTCTATGTTTTCTTCAATTTTTATATGGATGCATCTAGATCTGAACACTATACCTGTAAAGCTCATTAATTACTTATAAGTTAATGGTAAAACTACTAGATAAGTATAATTGTTCTTGTTTTAGGTTATGTACACATACAAAAAACGTGAAAGGGTTGTAAAGTTTTTTTATTTGTTAAATAAAAAGCATGCAAACTGCATATATTTAATATTTATAATCACTGTAGTTCAGCTCTTAGAATACAGCCAGGTTATTTCCAAAAGTTATGTTTTAGGCACATATTATGTTCTAACTCTTTAAGTCAAAAGCATTTTAAAATTCTGTCACGTTCACTTTAGATTTAACATTGATTTAGTTCAGATTATTACTAAAAAATAACAGTATTTTTTAAAATTTCTATATCAGTCTGTAGTAAATTTCCTTTGAAAAATGATATTAGTTTGTCATTAATTTTTCAGCTATAAAATCGAGTCTAACATTTTAGTAGGTATATACACAACCATTATCTGTGCCATTTATCGTACCAGCTAAATACAAATTAATTAATAAGAATTTATAAATAAATATATGTTTTTGGGAATGTTTTAGCATAACGTCAAGCTGAAACACCAAATTCTGACTTTTTTAAAACTTAATTTAAATATAAAGTATGAAGTAAGTGTACCATTATCATTTCTTAATATTTAAGGTTAAAACCAGCAATATTGCTTATTGGTTTGTGTTTCCTACCTTCAGTAGTATCAGCTGACTGTTGGCCCTTTAAGTCTCTTCTCAACATCTGAACAGCTCCAACATACTTCTTCAACTGATGTTTCAGCAACTCATTTTCTCTGAAGGCCACAAAATAACTGGTGAACTATTTATTTGAGTGCATGCACATCACTTCCTTCTAATTTCTATCTACAATGGAAAGCATTGTAATCCAAACACATTAACCTACCAATTGACACAACTTTGTAGGAAGAGAAGAAAAATTGATCTCAACCAATTGTTGTTTGAAGGGGAAAGGAAAGTCATACCTTGATAAAGTTTGAATCTTGACCTGATCTCTGTTGCTTTTTTGTGTTACTTCTAGATTGAGTTGCTCTATCTCTGCCCTCAAGTTTGCAGAGTTTTCAACTTCTTTGTCCAGAAGGTGGCAAAATGACCTGCAAGAATGCAACCGAGTTCCAAAATTTGCGTATTATTTGTAACTTATAACTTACAGGCAGTTACAAACCTGTAATTATTTAAAGACCATTTTTAAAAATTATGCTTTCATGTCTTTACCAGGAATGTTTCAATTAATTTAGGTAGCAGATAAAGTTTCTTGTTAGTAACTTAAAGCTCTGCAATAATAAAAGTTTAAATGTAAGTGCTCTTAATTATTACTCTTAAATTTAAGTACTTAGTATTTTAGAAAGATTTATTTCTACTTTAGTCTTTATAGAAGCTTTAAAATTTAAAGGTTTCAATCATTACCGTTCACAACTAAAACCCATGTTGTACCAACCTATTTTGCTCCTCAACTTCATCTTTTCTTAGCATCATTGATACAATAGCCTGCTTTAGTTCAACTGTGGGAAGATGTCAGTAAATTAAATATATGTTAGGCCTTGAAAATAGGCTTAGTTTCTCTGATCAGTTATTTAAAGTAAATTACAAAAAAATTTATTATCATATTGTGTTTTTCTATTTATACCCAGTGTTCTGTAATGGAAACTTATCTTTTCAAACTTAATTTTCAAAGCTTCAGCATTCAAATTAAATTTTGCTCACATTTAAAATACCATTTTGGTATAATGCCTTATTTGAGTATTGTATGTACAAAAGTCTATAGCATAAATCAGAACTTTTCTTTACAAAAAAGTTGAGTTTTAAAACTATGAATCCTTTTCATGATGTCAGAGTTAACTAAGAATCTGATCATTTTTCTTCTACAAACAAAATTTTGGGTGTCATGATCCACATAAAATAATTATCTTGAAGTGAAGAATACAAATGCAACTGATTAATAGTAAATACTTAAACCGATATATCTCAAAACAGAGGTAAGAAATTATAATTTTTGTTGTTAACAGTTGCTTGACAATACTGTCACGTGTACCTTTAGACATTCCATCATGTCCATCAGGGTCTACCTACATAAAAAAAAAACATTAATATTTAATTATTTATTTACCTTAGATAACAAACAAAACAAAAAAGTGAACAAAAAAGTTTAAGAATCTTTATTTTTAATTAGTATTTTATAATATTTTTTATCTGTCATAATAAATTATTTACAACAAAATACAGTCAACCTAAATAAAACAGCATGCTTTTTAATTTGTTGCCAAGGATAAACATCCAAAAATCGGGCAAAAATGTTGGAAGGGATACTTTATAGGGAAAAGAACATAATTCAGTGACCCTTTTTGTCAAGAGCACTGATTTCCTTGAAATGTAAAATTAAATAGCATTCTTTATATTATTCAAAACATGAAGGGATCCTCAATAATAGTAGTAGATAACCAGATCAGAGTTTGGATAATCAAGAAAAGAAGTTTTTGATCAGTCATAAAAATGAAACTGAAACCTATATTCATTTGGTATTTTCACAAATTTTAAAAAAAACTATAGGTAATGTTGACTTGGTTAACAAAGCACACTGTATGACATAGCAATGAACTCAGTGAAAGCTTACAGTAGACGTAGAATCTTCAGAGGTCCTTGCTAGTAAACTGAACCTGGGTAGTACAAACATATTATTTAGCAGACTGTGCTTTAATCTCAAATGCAACTTGAAAGATATTTAGATGATCGTTTGTGAACTTTAATTACTGCTATAATTATATCTTTTGCAAGATTGGAGGAGCAGGGATGGATGGGGGGTGAGGGAGGGAGGGGGCCAGACCCCCAAAATTTTAGAACTTTTTTTTTCTGGTGAGCAATAGTTATCTATTCAACATTATATAATAAGCCAAGTTATTCTCGCGTTTTGATTGGTTCTCACCTATGATCTATTAGAGTACAGACGCACATTATGATGTCATATGGGAATAAATTTTTTTTAATTATATAAAACAAATAGATTCCATGTTTTTGTGCATCTGTTCAGTAATAGATCACAGATGACGTCAAACTGTGGTAAGAACATCAGTGACACACTCGGCTTTAACGCCTCGTGTACCATTTTTTTGTTCTTACCACAGTTTGAGGTCATTCTGTGATCTATTACTGAACAGAGGCACGCTAACATGGAATCTATTTGTTAAATTGTCACCCAAAAAATAAAACATGAACCATCAAAACTACTCACACAATATTATGCATATTTGGCATTTCAGAGTGTATAGTTTGCCAAAAGCTTCTTACTCTGTGTATTATTGCAACATGTTGATCATACAGTTCAACCACCAGTTGATTAAGTCACTTTTTTTGGTAAATATCTGACCAATTTATATTCAGCCAGATTAAATTTATACAGAGGTTATTCTGAAGAACCTCAGTCTATACGTTACAGCTGCTTTTATTTACATGTGCAGTTTGCTTCTGACATATCATACTAAGTTTTCGGTGGACGTCAAACTTTTACTCTGATCTTATCTGCAGCTGCTTTAAATGAAAGGCTTTTGATTGACCTCAAACAAAACTCAAATACAACTATGGAAGCAAACCTCACAAGTCATGTGCTAAATGAAAACAGCTGTAATTACTGATCATATGCACACACTTTAAATTTACACTGTTAATAATAGTAATAAAGCAAGAAACAAGTTCCAGATTATTTAATCTCCTTAAATAAATTGTTTATAAATACTAAGCATCAATGAGGGAAGGGGGGGGGTGAATAGGGATACTCGAATCCACCAATCCAAGTTAGTTTCAATGGAAAATCTGTTAATCCATGATTATTTTCCATCCAATCCGGATCTTCAGACCAACAGTAAAACAACCAAAACTGCTGATAAAAGTGATCTCAAAAATTACATTGAAAAATTTGTCACTGCAGCACAATGACGTTCATTTCTTCAAGGGATTCACTGGGACCCAACCTGGACAAAATTGGGCCAGCCAGCAGATTACTTTCAACTTGACACACAAGTCACAAAAGCCAAGGATGTCTAAAACTCCACTGTCCACACAAGCTTCAGAATATGAAAACCAACCAGCAAAGTGGTTATAGACCAAATCTGCAGCTTATATCGTAATTGATCCGCTGTTTGCCGTATTTTCCACATCCATCAATCCACAAAATTATAAAGCAAAATCCATGAATCCGTGACACATTTGGGCAAAGGCCATTGATCCACCAACCTACTGTACTCCTGCTGGGGGGGGGGGGGGGGGGGGGGGGGGGGGGGGGGGGGGGGGGGGGGGGGGGGG
>JAOEHV020180890.1:0-13564 GCA_025447995.2 Isaurus tuberculatus | reverse complement strand
CTACCCCGGAAGGATGGAAAGCTGAGTTGGCTTAGGCGGAAAAGAAGGTCACACAAATATTCAAAAATCTCGGCAAAGTGCCGGGATCGAACTGGGGACCTTGTGGTTGGAAAGCAGAGATCTTACCAACTGCGCCAACCACATCCACCCAATTTAAATGACAAATTCTTAGTAGTTTTCGGGTTTTTTGGAGAAGACTTAATTGTTAATAAGTTACAAGGTAGCTTAGGTATTGAAAGATCAGAGATTGTAAGCTATTGCTTATAACTGTAGTACGTACTTACGGTGGCGTGGTTGGCGTAGTTCAGAAGAACTCTGTTTTCCAAATACAAGGTCCCAGGTTCGAAATCCGGTCTGCCAAAATTTGAATATTTGCGTGATCTTCTTTACAGCCCAAGCTTACTCAGCCTTGCTATCATCCAAGGTTGCTAAATGAGCACCACCATCGAATGAGAGTTAAACTGTGATGGATTAGTGTTTCGTTCAGAGGGAGTCAAGGATTCTCATACGCTTAACACTACAAAAACCGAGCATAAGCCCCAGCTCCGGTGGCCTACTAGCTTCGTTAAGGATTTAGGTAACTTGGTTTAGGAAATGAGCTGATCAGGTGTACAAAAAGGGTCTCCCCTTTTTAAGAAAAGCTGGTCATATTCTTTAGAATACAGAAGGGTCCCACCTTTCTTAAAGAGCTAATCGGATGCTCCAGAACACACAAGGGTCCCCCTTTATGAGAAACGCTGGTTGGAAGTTTAGACAAAGTAAGAGTCCCCCTTGGGAGAAAAGTTGGTCGGGTGCACTAGAAAATACAAGGGTCTCGTTTTGCTAGAAAAACGTGTTGGCATACGATAGTGGCAGCTTGCAAGAAAACCTGCTCGGGTGTTATAGAACACACTCTGTGACAAGACAAAGAAGAGACACCAACCTTAGAAGCCTTGCGGAACACTTTTAAGAAGTATTATACAAGGTTCTCAACAAGGATGGCACTGTACTAAAAGTTTTTTTTTCATGTCTCCTTGTTTATCCACGTTAACAAAAAGATCACGCAGTTAGACTGAAAATACTTTAATTGAGGTCCGTATTATTTTGTAAAATGTCTTTTAATGTTTTGGTATTATTTTTCGTCCAACCTTTTCGTTCAAGTATACAAATCTTTGGTTCCAGCAACACACGAAACACTAACGGAAAGTTGTGATAATCGAGGCTTATTCGCGAGAATCCATGGATCTCTTGGAGAATATGATGTGACATGTCGTATATGGTCTCGTTACAGGGTGCTTCAATCAAGAGATGAGAGAACTGTAAAATTTCTAAGCTCCCTTCCTTTAACCTTTCTTTCTTAGAATACCTGCAAGAAAACAACAAACAAAGGCATCTACGGATCGGAACTGAAAACTGTGAAACCAGCTTAGCAACATTTGTTAAAGTGCGAAGTCCCATAGGGATAGAATGTGTAACAGAAAACAAAGAATATAACTTAAGATCTATTTTTTAAACAGAAACGTCTGATTAGCTAACGAATGCGCATTTGAGATTTAAGGAAAGACCCATCCCTATGGGACCAGGGCTAGAAATTAATGGTCGCCCAATCGCCATTGGCGACAAATACAGTAGTTGCTCAGGGCGACAGATATTTTTGTACATATCGCCCCGTTTGGGGACCAAGAAAAAATCCCGAAATTAATTGATTTCAACAATAAAGTTAAACTATGGGATTTTGAGAATGTGTTTTGTGTATTTTTTCTTTTTTACTGCCTACCGTTTTCAAGAATTCTTCTTCAAATAATCTTACTAAGGCTTTCTATTACGGCTTCGTTTGCGATGTTTAACTTTGTTAACTATGTTTAATGTATTTAAAAATTTTCAAAAAGTTATAACTAAGGATTTTATTTTTATTACTATCACCACAAGCGGAGCAAAGAAAAACTTGTCATTGTTCTGATGATCAACGTTATTTTAACAGTTTACCTCCAATTCGGGTTCAGCTCACCAAATCTTGAGACACCAGTTTCTGCTGCTGCGACACAAATATGAACTTTAACGGGAGCTAAAAAAAAGCAGAAATACATAACAGCTCCCACTTTCAATCAATCCATCAATAAATCAACTAAATATCACTTTCATCACCATTTTACTATCACAATAACAACCATCACACCTCAACTATTTGCGTTCTTGACCCAATCAAAATCAAGAACAGAACTAACCAAGCTTGATATTCATTTTTCACATTTTGTTTAAGATAATGAGTCTCAAAAACTTGCACAAACAAACTGAAATGATGCAGAGCTCAAATGATGGTGCAATTAAAATTTTGCCTTGGACGAAATATTAAAATATATGGTCACCATCAATCATCATGCACAATCACCACAGCCACTATCATATGCCATTACAACCATCATCAACACTGACTCCATCTTTATAATCATTACAATCACCACAGTCATAATCATTAGCATCACCAACATCAATTTCATTACAATCATTATCATCAACAGCATCATAACAACTATCATTATATCATCACAATCACCCCAACAATCATCACAATCACCCCAGCCACTATTATATGCCATTACAACCATCATCACCACCATGTCATTATAATCATTATAATCTCCACCATCATCATCACCAACATCACCATTATCATTACACCATCATCATCATCAGTTTCATTACAATCATCATTACCACAATGATCACCGTCACCACATATTCAGGTACACAAAAATGGAACAAAAAGCTGAATAATTAGAAAGTAAAAGATTTTAGAATTGAAGAAATCTGTTGCACTATTGAAAACCAATGACAGCATCTAACCTTTGCTTTGATTTTCTAACACTTGGTGAAGTGTCTCTAAGGCAACCCCTCCTGGATAATTATGATGTGACACAAACAGGAACACTCCTGCACCCACACAGTTACATAGTAGACCCCCTACTGTTGCCATAACAACCATTACAGACATGAATGGGCTCCACTTCTGGTAATTTCGACAACTGAAAGAATAAAATTAGCAGTGACAACACTAGTGACACAGTGTGTAAAATTTCAAGTAATGATCAAAATAGAAAGCAGAAGAGCCATAGCAAGCTGTGCTGTACATGTGTGGTAGATTTTCTTTAAACTTATTAATTGGAGCGGGAAAGTTCAAAACAACAGATATAGGTTCAAACCATTTAAAAAAAAAAGCAATATACATTAATAATTAAATGACCTCTTCAAAGCAAACATGGTTTGGCATTGTTTTCCTGATGGTGTGCAATGTAATAATTATTTTTTTCTCTAAACCTTAATCAATGAAATGACCCACATGTAATTGAGTCCACATGCCGCAACAGTGTTCAGGACGGGGAACACATAGATAATAAACCGTAACTCCTTATGGGGAAGAACTGAGTAGAGAAAAACAAAACCAAATACTGGGACTATTAGTGACCATGCTCTTCTCTCATGCTGCAGACCAACAGGAATGAGTAAAACTGTTAACAGCAGAACTCGAGGTATTGCTGAGTAAAAATACCATAAAAATGGCAATGTCTGGTACTGAGTCAAGGAACCTCAAGACTACCAACTTGAAAAAGAAACTCTTGAAAGCTTAAGTCACAGACTACATTTCGAAATTATTTGAGTTGATTCATAATAAATGTTTCTTTCCAGATCTTGACCTTTTAGTTCAATAAAGCAAACTAAGCTGCTATTTTTGTGATGGACTTGAGAGTCCAATATGATGTAATTGAAAAGCATGAAGCCTTGCATGATTTGTTCTAAATTCTATTTTGCATTGTTTCTCCTCAGAAAAGTGGTTTCCTTTTTGAGAGAAGGATTAACAAGATCTGTGCAAAAGGGTACTCAAAGGGCTTGAAGAAAAAATAAATTTCTTTTTTGATAATTTCCTGAATGTTCATTTTATTTTCACTAGTGAAAGATCAGGCCTTGAACTCTCTAATTTTAGGGGCACGGCCATTTTGGACTCAAGATTTTTGCCAAAAATGGGGCGCCAAGGCAATTGTCAAAGGGCACCAAATAGTTAATACCCTAATTTAAAATACCCTATGTTTCAACACCTATTTCTTAAAGGCACGGTGGCACCCAACATAAAAGGGGCAGGCCATTTGTGGCCGTAAATCAAGCACATTTCTGGGGGCATTACAGCAATGGCCAAGGGCATCAACAGCAAATGCCGCATGGCCGTCGTAGATTTCAAGCCCTGAAAGATCTTAAAATTCAAAAATCAAAGATAACTTTAATTTTGTATTTTATGCACCATACCATCTGGATACAGTAACCATTAAACCTAGCACGGAAAGCAGTCAAAAAACAAATACAAAAAACAGCTGCTTGCAAAAGATACACCCCACTTGGAGCTTTTGTTTAGCACAGTGTTATACCACAGCACGACACCTTCAGGCCACACCCATTGATGCCAGAATACTGAATCCACTGACACTGTAAAAGCTGGGATGATTTTGAGAAAGTGTTAGTGTTCCATTCGACAAATGAATAAATTTTTTTGAATCATTTCATCTAATTTGGTCAGTCATAACCATAAAATTTTAATTGCCAACTGACATGATTGTATATTTACTAACTTACTAAGCTATACTAATTCTTATGATTAAAAAAAATGGAATTTGGTCAGACCCTTGAAGGTAGGGATGGGGGTCTGGGACAAAAAGGTTGAAAATATGTCATATTTTTTCAACACCCCCACCACATCTCCTGGCTTTTAGCCCATATGTTTGTACAACTTAGTCAATGAGATCTTTTTCCCAGTATTTTCGAAGTCATTGATTCAAATGCCATAGAACCATGATATTATTCTGGGGTCTTTTTAAACTGCTTAAAAATAAGCAATTTATAAGCACAAAGATCCCTTCATAGTGCCATTGTTAATAACTGCAGTACAATGCTTAACTATTTAATAATACTTACCCAGTGCACAAATTCCAGCTATGGCTGAATGGAAAAATGCTTTGGTAAAGGGTAATCGTCCTGTAACAATCTCCTGTAGCAGGACAAGTCCTAACAAGATACACAGCTCTGATCTGAAGATGATGATGACAAATGCTGAAGTCCAGATGAACATTGAGTGATTTTGCATCATCCAGTGACGGAATGCAAATAAAACTTTAAAAAAGTTAAAAGGGGGGATTAAATAATGTTTTAATATTATATAAAATTAAAACTTATTTAAAATAATTCAACCAAAATAAAAACTCCAGGGTGAATGAACAATTGTAGGCTAGCTGGATCACACTTCTAACAATATTAACTCAAGTTTTACAAGTGGAGGTAAAAAAATGTTATTAAATAAAGACATTTCCTAAAATGCTCATTTTATCATAAGTCTTGTAAGTGTCTAATGAAAAAGTAACATTGTTGTAGCTCTAATGTATAAAGAGGAGTTCTTAGTTATTGCCTCAAAAAGCTGTGAGATAAAAACTCTATTCAGTTGTGTACCTAGTATTACAGCAAATGTGTTGGGCAAAGGTCTTGACAGGTAGAACATGAAATGAAACTGGGTTACGGTGATGATGATGAGGAACTGTCCAACAGATGGACCAAGCAACTTTGACACAGCACATTTGAATCTGATGAAGGCAAAAACAGTAATACCACCAAGTGCTGCTCTAACTGCAAAAAAATAAGATTTATTAAACTGACAATTAAATTAATTTCAAACGCTACAGGTTAAATTTAAATCATAAGTTAAACATATAATTATTAAACCATAAAGATCAATTAACTTTCATAAGTAAACATTGTTGCTAGCCAACTGTAGTACAAACTAAATTACAATAATTATATAGCAATACCAAGGACTGAGATTCAACTTATAAGTTTACACTGCTTTACAGTAGCCTTACTTGTTTACTAAATATTTAAAATTTTTTTGTAAAACTGATTTAAATTCTCTAACTTGTCCAGAAATGCTGTAAAAAGACGATGTTAAAACTTTATTCTGCAACTTAAATCTTACACTAATTCATTTAACTAATATGGTTGTCTTAAAATACTTAAATGTCTTTCATATTGGAAAAATACATTGCAGATGAAAGCGATTTCTCCATCTGCTGTTGCACATGATTAGGTGATCATAATAACTTAATGAATTTGTTTAATGGACTCATAATTATCTCTCACCTGCAAATTGTGACCACATCTTGCTAACTTTGAACATATGAAGAAGATAAACAAATGGAGATGATATGAATGATATTAACAATGGTCCAATAAAAGTTCTTGGTACTACACCGGGAAACTCTAAGTGGTCATACTGAAAAAAAAAAAGAAATATTGCAAGATAAACCACGGCTAGTTGGTCATAGTTCTTCAATAAAACCCCATTTACACAAGATCACTAAAGATTAACGTAAGTCAAACTGAACTAAAAGTTACCATTTATGAATGATTTAATTATATTTTTTGTAATTATTTTTATTATTTTCAATTTTCTCTGCCAAAAAAATTGAAAGCTGATGTTTATTATTTACAGATAACGCATTTTCAAAAGTAACTAAAATTTTAATTTTTAGTTCTGCATCGCTTTTAGACTTTTATGGAGTTACTAATACCGTACCTTCTCTAAGTTGAACTGATGATACAGTATGTCGTGCGATGCTTGTAAGTTGAAACTTTCCTCGACCTTGGTAAATGGGCAAACTATCAGATGTACAAGGAACACAACCACTAGCAAGAAATCCAGCGTTGTAAATTTTGAAGTCATATCGCTGTTAGTTAACCAAACAACAAGTTACGACCTCTCTCTGTGGCTGAGCCAACAGTGTGTCAGCGGTACTTCCAAGTATGTCTAAATATCCACTGGGGGACCCTATCGACTAACGTTTGTCATCTCCCAAAAAGCATTGCGGGTTTGATAAAGGGTAGAACGCCTTGTAGAATTTGGAAATTGAGTTGAACGACGTAGTTTTATTCTTTTTGTTTTTGTATAAATTAGCCATGGGAAAAGCCGAAGCGGGGACACCGAAAGCAATTGCAAACAGGATCAAAGCAAAAGGCCTTCAGAAGCTACGTTGGTTTTGTCAAATGTGTCAGAAACAATGCAGAGATGAGGCAAGTTGTGTGATTATATCAGCTTTAAAACTCTGACGAACGAACAGCTGTTTCATTTCTTGTGTAAATATACACACTTGGCTTTAGGGCAAGCAGATTTTAAGCTAAACCGATGTGAATAATTTAATCCAGGGTTATTGTTAATTTTGTTTTTGTTTTTTTTCTTTTCCTATAGAATGGGTTCAAGTGTCATTGCATGTCAGAATCTCATCAGCGTCAACTGCTTCTCTTTGCTGATAACCCGGATAAATATATTGACAGCTTCTCGAAGTATGTAATATCGTAGATTGCATCATAGATTTTAAAGAAAAATATAGCCTTTTAAAACACAAGATGACTAGAAGCTGTTTGATTTAACAAAAAATGCATTTTTATTGAGAAGGAACTTTGCATGAGTCAATGTATGTCTTGTTTACACAATTACTCAGTCTTTTAATTTATAGATGACTGTGTCTTCCATCAATTACTTGATAACAAAGTGCAAGAAAAGTAAAATGATAACAAAAAAACTTCATAAAATTTCATGTTACAATTAAATAACATAACGCTATCCTCTATTTTATATACTAAATACATTAAATAATTTTTATAACTATGTATAAACGTTTGGAAGTTAATTATAAATTTATCAAAGGTAACTTTTTCTCAACCCACAGAGAATTCAAAGATTCATTTCTTACACTTCTGAAGAGAAGATTTGGTAAGTTCCCATAGTCAAGATTGCATTTACAGAAACTTTGCAGGTGACTGACAAACCAGTCATTTATCTTCTAACATTTTTAACTTTATATCTTTACATGTGGGTGATTGTAAATTGGTTTATTTTTTTGTTTGTATGGGATATAATTATAAACTAAGCAAAATTAAATGTGTTAGTACTTATTCGTTTTCATAAAAATAGTTTAAAACTTAGTTATATTTGTTTGGTTGTTAGGCACAACTCGTGTTCATGCTAACCAAGTTTATCAAGAATATATCAGTGAAAGATTGCACACACACATGAATGCAACACAGGTTTGTAGCTCAGTGCTAAATGTTACAATTGTTTCTGTTGTTACTGCAAAACAGAAACAAAAAAAATTCAAGTTTTAGTAGGATTTAAGAGCCACAATCATCTTAGAGTGTGATACCTCTGCAGTACTCTTACCAAATGAATCCATATGAAGATGGTGATGATGAAACTATAATAGAAAGTATTTAACATTTAATTTAAATAACTATTTAACATTTAAAAGAATGGTGAAAATTTAGAAAACTTATAGATAAAAGTAGATTAAATGTACAGAATGATGTAATTAGTTAAACAAGTAAAGTGTCTAGAGCTAGATATGTCAGTAGCAGGTCTGCCAATATTATTACTGGTGTGTATTTAACAAAAATTATATTTTTCTATTAAAAAAATCTTGTAATAAGTTTATAAACAAATAAAAGCCAATGAAAATAATTCTTGCATCTTAGTTATTTATATAATGTAAGTAAATTTAAGCAATTGAAAGTTTTTGTAATTGTTGCTTGAATTTTTTTATAGTGGGAAACTTTGACAGAATTTGTGAAATGGCTTGGCAGGGAAGGTGAGTGGTTTTGTGACACCTAACACCAGAACTTATCCATTTACATCTGCAATATTATCAAAATCCAATTCTTCTTGTTTTCTTCTGCTTATAAACTAGGTTTTTTGCTAGTGAAGCAGGTATGTCTGTCTTAATGAAGCATTGAAAAAGTGTTATGCTAGAAGGTTAATGTGTTTGTGAAAGTGAATTTTCAAATGCAATAAACAAGATTATTCAAGCTTAGTAGAAGATTCTGAACTGATATATTTCCTGGATTTATGCCATTTAATGAAGTCTATAAAAAACATGATTGATATATCTAATTAATAACATCAAGTTAATTTCATTTGAGTTTCAGTTTTAGTGCCTCAAAAGTATTTTAATTTTTGTTTGACAGGAATATGTAAAGTTGATCAAACAGAGAAAGGATGGTTTATAACTTACATTGATAGAGACCCTGAGACAATTGAGAGACAGAAGGTGAAGAGTCTTACAACAAATTATTAAAGCATTAGCATTAATTAGGGAAATAGGTATAGAATAACATGACAGTAGCCATTTCAACCCAATTTAGTAAGTCCCATCTGTTGAACCTCAAAAAGCCATACATGTACAGTGTATCAGGACATCTGGGTATTTGTCAGTTAAACAAACTAATTTAATTTAATTGTTATTGTTACAGGCATCGGAAGCAAAAGAGAAAATGTTACTTACAGATCAGGAAAGGGAAGGTAAATTTTGTTTTCACAATATTTTTTCCCCTAACAGTCCTCTTTGTCTCACTTTTTTCATATTCTTAATCAGTTACAGTCTCTCCCCTTTTCTCTTTTCCTTGTCCTGTCTTCTATGTCATCTCAATGCCTTCTCTTTCCCAGTTTCTCTCTTATTTTCAATTCTTTCTCCTGCCTCTTCTCCACTTTTCTTTACCCAAATTCTTCTACCCTCTCTTCTTTCCCTCGACTCTCTTCCTTCTCCCTCACTGTGCCCTTCTCTCCTTTCCCACTACCCTCTCCCTTCACCCCCTGCCTTCTAATCACTCACCCTTTCCCTTTTCCCCCTGCCTTCTCTTCCCTCACCCTCTCCCTTCTCCCCCTGCCTTCTCTTCCCTCGTCCTTTACCTTCTCCCTTCTCCCCTGCCTTATCATGCATTCACCCTCTCCCTTCTCCCCCTGCCTTCTCTTTTCTCACCCTCTACCCACTCTCTTCTCCCCCTGCCTTTTCATCTCTCACCCTCTACCCTCTCCCTCCTCCCCCTGCCTACTCATCTCTCACCCTCTACCCTCTCCCTCCTCCCCCTGCCTACTCATCTCTCACCCTCTACTCCTCCTCTGTCTCACTGTTTTCTTTATCCATCATTTCTCTGCAGCAAATTCCTGACCTTTCAGGACTTCATCATCATTCACTTTTTTCCCAACTGTTTTATCTCGTTTTCTCTTATCTCTTGTCTCATCGCTAGGATCCACAGGTTGCTGTTATTGAGTACTAATTAATAATGCCTAATTTTTTTTCTAACAGCCAAATTCCTTGAGCGCCAAATTGAAAGGGAACTTGCAAGAAAAGGAGAAGAGGTGAATCCTTTTGAATTTTGGATTTCCTAATTAAGCAACATTTATAGCTTTTTAGTAATTAAAATTAATTTTTTATACTTCTCTTAAAATCAGTTCTACTACCTTTTCATTTTCGTTCTTTATGTTCACACTGCAGCCAGAATCAGTTTTCACAGAGCTCCAAAGGGACAGTGAAGAAGAGAAAGGTATCAGAAAAACTGTATTGTTGCTCACATCTCTTAAAAAGTGTTGATTCAAAGACAGCAGTCTACTGTCAATAACACTGCAGTTTCTCAATTTTTATTTATTACTAACAACATTTAGGGTTTGTAAGAATTTTACAAGTTTTCATTAGATAGGGTTTGTTTGCACTTTGTTCTTCTACAGTATGCATGACAACGAATCCTGCTTTGGGTTTTTTTTTACCTATTAAGTGTCATTTTTTTAGATATTTCAAAATTTGTTTAGACAGTGCAGAAAATGAAATGATTAGTATCTAAGCAAGCCCATATTATCCTTAGCCAGTCAGCAGGATAATCGGCACACACGTGCTACCAATATGTGTTTATCACTTTAGCCACATCCCATTTAAAGTTCTTAAGCACTAGTACACACCAACTGACGTACGATGTGATGTCTCAGTTGCATTTAGTTTGGCTGTGACAAGGAAAGCCGATGAAAAACCAGGCCCAAGTCGGACTATCTCACCCTCATTGACTTCTAAGTAAGTGAGTGTAATTTTTGTTGACATGGTAATCATATCAGTACTGTCAAGATTGTCATGATAATCATTGTTACCATTGTTACCGTTGTCAACATTGATCATTGCCTTGATATAGAAGCACATTTAGTTTTGTATTTTATATTTTTCAGCATCAAAGAAGGTTTATTTCATCCATTAAAAGAGAAGCAAAAAGAGAAAGAAAGGAACAAAGAGAAGGAAAAAGAGAAGGAGAGGTAAGTGAAACCAGTTGGATGATGCTTAAATGATCATTGCTGTAAGTACTTTAAGGAGCTATAAATGATTCAATTGTTAGTCCATTGTACACACAACTCAATTTTTGAAACATTGATCAGACTTTCTTTGATGATGTATTTCTTCTGTTTATCTCCCTTTTTTCTAGTCTTAAGAGGAAATCAGCACTGGATGAGATTATGGAGGTATGATGAGTTCTTTTCATTGAAGTATCTGCAGTTTTAACAAAAAAGAATTTAGATACATGCATTTTTATTTTATATGTGTACGTAATTGTATCATTACACTCTATGATTTTTTGATCAACATGACTTGATTTCCTTCTATTCTAAAAACTTAAAAAGTATTATCATTCTGACTAAAACCTTTTGGAAATGGAAGCTATCAGCTGCTTGTTACAGTCTTTTGCCATCTTTTAGGTTTCAAGCCATAGAAGGGTTAAGTAAAAGATGAAAGAGACTACAAAATGTATATAAAAAATTCTTTAGTTGTGGCATAATGCTAAAACAAAAGAGAGGGAGGACTGGGAGGGAAGGGCTGTTAAATGCTTGTTCCCATTTATGTCACATCCCAGTGTCTCAGCAAGTTTAAATGCTGTTCCCATTTTTCTGTATATTTCTACAGATGGAAGAAAAAAGAAAAGAAAGGTCGAACAGAAAAGATTACTGGTTGGTCAAGGTACAGTAAAAATAGGTCTTTACAGCAGTTATATAAATCAATCAAATACTTTATCTGTTTGTTTCAAATGATAGAGTACACAACAAAAATGAGCTTAGATAACTTCATTCTTCTTTGGACTTTTCCAGGGTATTATTGTAAAAGTTCTACATAAGAAACTGGGAGAACGGTATTACAAGAAGAAAGGAATCATTAAGGTTTGTTGTCATGCAGTTGTATTGTTTCTGGCAATTAATTTGACTAAGGGGTACAGTCAAGTTTTGGTTGGGCTTCTGGGCTTATGGGAGGAGTAGAAATGTATGAGGGGTTGAGTCAAGGTTGGGTAAAGTTTAGGGAAGGGATCCTGAATCAGTGAATGAGTGAGGATTAGAACCAATACCAAGTTACTATTGGAAAACTAATGTTTGTGTTTTTTACGCAATTTGTGAAAAACATGCATTTAAACGCATGGGGTTTCAGTCTGAAAACATAAGTGTAGTCATGTGACCAAGAAAGACTGTTTGGGGTCTTTCTTATAAACATTTAAGCATGAAAAGGGAAAAAAAACTTGGTTAAAAATAATCTTTTCGTGGTTTTAAATTCTTTGTTCAGTCTAAAAAGAAATGGAAAAGATGATTAGTCTAAAACAGGGGACTTATTCTAAAATCCGTAGTGACGATTCCTTCAAGTGTTTTTCTTGTCATGAGATTATTTGAGACATGAAACGTCCTATAACTATGCCTTAAAATAAAGAAAAGTTACATATTTCCAAGGAACAATCAAATCCTTACAACAATCTGCCTCAAACGGGTATAATTAAAATTCCTTTTTAAGATCTCCCAGATCACGTGTTTTACCTACGTACTACAAACGGACAAAAGTGCAAACTCCTCAGCAGGTATTAGTAAACCTTGAACTGTTTTACTTTTGTAGGAGGTTCAGAATCGTTATGTCGGAGTAATCAAGATGATAGAAACGGGAGATGTATTGAAGGTGGACCAAGCTCATCTAGAAACAGTGATACCTGCGGTTGGTAAGTGGACAGTTTTTGTTAACACTGCATTTGCTGTGTCAGTGCTATGTCTTTCAGGATTTCGACAAAAAATCTATGACCTTTCAATAACTATTCATTTTTCAACAAAAAGTGCATTCCGTGTGTTATTTTCAATATTTCCTTTGTTCAAACAAAGATGCATAAATTATTTTAAACAACAACTGTTGATTAAAATGTTTATGATCCTTGCCGTAAGGAGCTGAGTGTTCAAGCGATTGCACTTCGTCAAAGCACTATTTATCTCCTTACACTACTTATGTACAGCGATGATCACTTTTCTAACAGAGTTATTTAAATTACTGTTGCAAGTGATTACAAAGTTTATTCATACTCCATAACCAAAGACAAAAGCTGACGACTTTCTGGCCCAGAAGAAAAATAATAGTTTTAAGGCTCCACGATTTACCCTAAACCGATATAAACCCCGGCTCTTTAATCTGTTGAAACGTCGATTTGTTCTAAAACAAAATAGTTGGCCTAGTATGAAATAATTGGTAAGAGAGCTTACGCACTGCGTTTGCGTGAGACGCAAAACGTCATCTTGCCGTTTGCCGGTGTCACAGCGGATTTGGACCCCCCCTAACTTGGACCCCCCGGTCCAATTCCGCTAGCGGATTTGGACCCCCGAGGTCCAAATCCGCTAGCAGATTTGGACCCCCCTCCGCGGATTTGGACCCCCCAGTATAATTTCTTCAAAGTA
>JAOEHV020180779.1:0-13564 GCA_025447995.2 Isaurus tuberculatus | reverse complement strand
TTTTTCGTCGGCCATTTGCCTCGTTGACTTGTTTGTTATTTCGAGCTTCTAGCGCTCCTTGTTTATCTTTACTGGCGCAGATGTTTTGATAGAACAATTTACTTATGAAGGTTTCCGCAATTATTATCTAGATTTTTATAAGAAAAATACACAAGTCTTCATCAATATTCTAGGTTCTGATATAACTTCTCCAATATGGGTCCGTCGTGATATTTCATTAATTACAGACCATGTTGGAGTATGGGGTTTTGGCCTGAATGGTAATCCAAAGTACACAGTCAAAAGCGAACTTGTTCCTAATGACATTGTTGAAGTTGAGCTAAAGAGATATAAATAAGAATCTTGGTATTTATACTGTTAAAAGCTACGATGTTGCGGATTTAAACACCTATCATAAAGCTGAGATCCATCTCTATAAAAAAAATCAGTCAAACGAGCAGTCAGTCATTTATAGCCTTTTTATCATTAAACGAGGCTCTCAGATGCTGCTGACAGGTTACCAAGCAGGTTATTGAATGCGTGTCCGTTTTGAAGAGACCACTAATCAGTTCACTATTGTGAATAATCCAAAAGGCAATATGTTGAGGATACAATGCTATATTTTTTATGCGATAAATTTATCTAACCTATTAATATAATGGGTATTTTTAATGATTTTAACGAGTATGAAGTAAACTTATCTTTCAGAGGTGACTCTGGTATCGGTATCCAAGGGCCCGCTGGACCCAAAGGGGATCCTGGTGATAGCAATATGCGTTATTGAACAAGCGTGAGGTCAAGATGGCTGGATATTGGCCAAGTTCTTTTTTTGCGTTATTATGGACCGAGACGAAGTCGAGCCAAAGAATTTCACTTTACTACCGAAAATCCCGAGCGGGCAAGATGGGCCTATCTTGCCCGCTCGTGTAACCAATCAAAACACAGAATTCGCTTCATCTTGCCCACTCAGCGAGCTTGCCATATAATAAAGTACATTATTGAAGATACTGATGGCTCTATTACTCTTTTGAATAAAAATCATGTAAGTTCTGTTTCTGCCGAGCTTAATACCGTCAAACTTGAGTTAAGGAACTATCTAGATCGTGATGAAATAGCCGGAGATCAATTACTCGATAGAAAGATATGTCAGAAACAAGAGATCCTTAAACTTATTCAAGCTAATCTGATTAATGTCGGTATTAAGAATCTGGAAAGTCTAACTCTAAGAAGACCTAAAAGGGGTGATAAAGACCTCGCTCCTTCAGAAGTTGTTAGGTATGACGAGGTGAAAAATTATGTTAATTCAATAGAAACATTTATGAAACAATATGTAAATTTTAAAGACACTTCTATGAAACAATATGTGGATACAAAGGGATATATATATATGAATTATCACCATTATCAGCCCACGAAATTTCAGACAGTAAGCATTATTGTATCCTTCAACCAAATTTAAAATGCACGATATTTTATCATGATTTCAGTCTGCATTTTCCCAATGGTGGAGTTACTTGGTATATGGCCGTTTTCCCGGCACTGATGCTCGGATAAAACAAATAACTTTCGATGGGGCTCAAAATTTTTATTTTTATTTTCCTCTTGAAAATACACAAGTTTTTATGCTAATATTTGGATCTAAAGTATCTCATCCGACATTGGTTAGACGAAACTTTTTAAAAGCATCAAAAAGATCCGGCGTATGGGATTATCGTCCATACGGAAATTCAGATTACAGTGAGAAAAGTCAGCTTGTTCGATATGAAAAAATAAAAGATAAGATATTAGTACCGAAATATAAATCTCTCGACGATGGAGATAGAAGAGGTAGGATTCATGTTTCTACAAGCTTTAGAGATGTTTCTGGGTATCCTTCAGATAACCTCGTTGGTTTTGTTGATGTCAATTCTAAAAATAAATGGAAATTCTATAAAATATATAATGGTAAAAGTACTAATTTTATACTATTTTCATTCACAACATTAGTCTGTATTGGAGAGATAATATTGAGACAGACACAAGAAGTTGATCACGGCGCATGGATAGTACTAAATCAAGATGAAAAAACTGGAATCTGGTTTAATGCTTCCCCAAATTTCCGTTGGAGTGAGAAAATGATCATCATTACTCTTACAAGAAAGGAACCTTGTCTCCTCTATAGACTAATTCATGTAAATGGAACAACAAAAACAATTAGTGAAATCATTCCTTTTGAGTTCATCACAGAAAAATGTTTTGTAACGGTGTAATTAGTTTTTATCTACATAATATATATGCAGAGGAAATGTGCTATTTTAAGTTGGAGTCATATATCACATGATTTAACCGAAGACCAGGTAAAAGAATTCAAAGCATATTACCGCACGTATCATCGAAGATGTTGGGCCTATAAACAAGCTACTAAACGTTTTAGAAAATATAAATTAGCTTGTAATTCCTTATCAGTAGTATTCGCTTCCGGAGGCTTAGCAGCTGCCTTGGCTACGGGAGGGATATATATCGTAGCCGTTTCAACTGTATCGTTATTAATTCAGGGTTGGATGAAACATAAAAATATTGATCTGAAGATACAAAATACTGTATATGCTTATCAAAGTTATCAGCATCTTCTTAACACTATAAAAGATTGTATGAGAAGTGGAGAATTTGAACCTTCACAACTTCATAGGATGATGTCAAATATTGATGATTATGTTGCTGATACTGCTCCAATTGTTGATAAGTTTTTAAAGAAGTATGATAAACTCTTCACTGACTAGTCTTTTTCTTTAAAAAAAATATTATAATCAGTCTTAAGAAATCGCCATTTCTGAATTTGACAGACTTGTCTCCATATTGATTCATACCGTTCAAGAGTTCTATTACCAATAATTCGTATACATCTACTCATATTGGTTTTATAACTCAGGTTATTACTTTCATAAAACTTCAGTTGGAACAGTTTATAAAATATATAATCGAGAATCGGAAATCTTTTTATCTGCTGAATTTTACTAAGAGCATCTTCTAGTTGTGTAAAAACCTTAAGAATCTCCAGACGTTCATGATATTGTAACTTGAATTTTGTCAAGACGTAATTTCAATAATATTTTCGTTGGTAAATCGACCTTTTTCGGAAACGTTATCTGTTTTCATGAAAACCGATATACTCCTTTACCGTTTTATAACCATGAATAGAGCCACAAGTTTGACAAACATTTATGCTATTGTCATTAATCAACACCATGTTATCACAACATGAAGACAAACAAGATGACCCATCTCTCTTAATCCATCGTGAATATTATTATCAAAAAAAGTCATTCTATACTATTAGTATATATATTATTTTCAAATCCAAACCGAAGCTGAAGGATGATCGCAAAAAGAAACATCCCCTCTTGCTTCGCTTCGCTCGCAATTCACTGCCTCACAAAAGCTCCGCTTTTGTTCCCCAATGCAAAAACAAAGGACCTGCTTTTCATACCCCATATATTTGCAGAATTGCGTTTTACTTAGAAAAAGTCACACTGGCGACGACTTTTTTTTATTAGCCGATAGCATGACTTTTTATCTTCGAAAATGAGTGTGAGTTTTGAGCATTACAGCCATTGTAGTGTCATCAACACCCAAAGCGTTATACCTGCCTTGACAAAGATATACCAAAGATAAGAGTCTAATTGGTTTTGGATGACTATTAGATCAAATCATACATACTTCATCACAATACTTGAAACTGCTTCTTCCAAATAATTAGTAAACCGACGGATGATCGAAATTCTAGACGAAAATTAAACACGGTTCACTAGGTGCACAAAAGATCGTACAATGAAGGGACCAGAGAAATGATCTAAGTAACAGGGACCAAACAGTTGAGTTTGATTCGTTTCTTTTAGGTGAATGTTTTTATAATTCGCAGCTTTTAGCGCTCAAAATCACTTGCCGCACAAAATCAAACACATCTTATGAAGTGGTAAAATGTTCAAACTTATTTATAAATACAAAATTAAGCGTGACATAAATATTATGTCAAGTTTCTAAAATTACCGTGCGAACATCCTAGAAATTATCTTGGTATATGGACCGTCGAACAACTCTGACTGCTTGAAGCAGAAGATTTACCCAGCGGATAACCAAAATATCCCATATAACAGCAACAGAGTTTTATTCCTCATGGTTATCAATGTATCTCATAGTAATCTTCGGATCTTGAACCTCGTTTAAAACTTTTTATGTAGAATTATCTCACAAATGTTTTAAAAATGTTTGATATTTTTTGATTTTTGAGCATTCAAGAACACTTTTACTGCACAATTTAGGGTAGTTGCAAAAATGCTTCTCATTCGGTGACCTAAAATTTTATCTCTTTACTTAACAGACAACTATAGTCTATACACTTCTGGTTATTTCTCGCCTTTAAACATAATACATAAAAAATTAAACCTGTTCGCTAGAACAGACAAACTTTTACTCTCATTTTATTGACGTCTAAAACTTTGAAGTAAACGGTGTTTAAAACCTCGTTTCCATAACAACCTATGGGGTCCTAACGGTCAAGGCTGAAATACATGACGTTTGTTTGATAAATACTCCGTTCATGGTTCTAAGCTTGTATGTAATCTTTTTCTTTTTTTTATTAAGTCAATTTTGAAGCTCGTTTGAAGCTAGCACATTAATAATCATTTGAAAACCGAAAGGTTTGTAGAGGGTTTGCAGTTTTACACAAGCAACGACAACATTTCGTGAAAATTTGTTTTCGCGGTTTTCCCGCCGATTTTCGTGTAAAGTCGCAAAAAAGAAATGGCCTAAAAGAAATTTCCACAAAAATTAATTCCGTTGAAACAAAACTAGTTTTTACGCTTTGAAAAAATTCACTAGTACCAGTATTTTGTCTGGACAACACATCTAAAACTTTCTGGTGAAGTAAGTTAATACTGGTATACACGCCGGCAACTACTTCCAAAAAACTTGTATTACAGGATAGCATAACAAGTTCTCAAGGCTTTGTTAGTTGCTGTGCGACAAATGTTTCGTTCCAGATTAGCGAAAAGTTTTCAGATAAAGCGGAGATGCCTTCAAAAACCCAACATTTGCCACAACAGACTGAACATTGTTTTGGTCGTTGGGTGTAATTTTTGAATTTACGAGATCGTTAGAATGAATTTACTTTTAAATGTTCCTAAAGTGTCAACGACAAACGGAGATGAGTCCTTTCCAGCCACTCAAAGTTGAAATATGTTGTTCGGCCGTTCTGGGTTCAAAATATAATTACAAATTTGCTTTTTTTCCAAACAAAGATGGGCAAACTTATAAAATTTTCTCAGTTTTCTTATTGTGGAAAAAATACCAAAATTGTAGCGGTTCTTATTTAATCGAAACTAAAGTGCTGTATGATTAATATTAAGAAATAGTTTCGTTGAGCTAAAGAAAGACCCCGACGTTCTTGGTAATCTCTTTCGAATCTCCACCTGAAAATAAAATTGAGTTTCCGTTATAGGAAATAACCGCAAATTCGTGTACTATCAGTTCAAAACAAATATCACTGAAAACAAACAAAGTTTAGAAACCTGTACAGCTTATGAGAAACGTCACTAAGTGTAACGCTACCGGTAAGTGCTTTTAGTATTGTTGACGAACATTTTAGTGTAATTATGATCTTCTTTCGAGTTTAAGTTGACCAATAAAAGTTATACAATTAATAGCTTCATCGTAGTTATATGCTGGTCTACAAAGGGAACAGTTTTTTTCATTCTTTACCCAATCAAATTGGTGAATGATTTGAATATCATGTTAGTACGGCTATTCTGCAAGCAAGTGCAAGGCTTCTATACTGTGATGCCTTTTCTCTCCAAATAAAAACGTTCCTTGTATATTTTTTTACTTTACGTTTCCATGCCGTGAGGATAAAGACTTTAGTACGTCTATAATAAAACAAGGAAAGTTCTGGCTCAAAAAGTGGCTGCACTTACATCTGACATCTTTGCAATTATAGAATAAAAGAAGTTGTAACTTAAAAATGAACTTTTATCAAAAGATTTACAAACATAGTTATCACAATAAAAATCTGTGTGGTTTCGGTTAAGTGATGGAAACCGATGTGAATCCGGGAGTGATAGTTTAGTATACTCGGAAAAAAACAACAATCTGTGGTGTCCTTCCCCTTTCTCACAAACATGAAGTGTTTATTACACGGACAGTTTTGATCAGAAATATTCTTGAATCACTCAACACTGATATAACGACTAACGACTTCAAAACCGTATGTGAGTTTACATTTTTATAACTGAATTGGAACACCACACAATAAAGTTCAATGCTGACGTCGGATTTAGCGTATCTAGTCAACAATAGCAGTCAGTTGTAATACATTAAATGTATGTTGACACAACGTATGAATGAACTTCGAAAAAAAGCTTAATTTTAGTTTATAAGTTTAACTTTTAGATTTATATGTGCGTTGTATTAACTTCTCTATTATATATATTTAGATTTTATTTATAATAGAAAAAAAAAACGACTCACATACAAGGCGCTTTGCGACCGCTTTGATTTTACCGCATATGTTTTAGGAGAGGAAAAAAACTTCCTGCGTTCGGAAAAGAATCTTTCCATATTTACCTCCGAGTAAAACTCAGTAAACAATCGAGTCTTTCTCGCCGCCATCGCCACACGGAAGCAGATGCGCTATGCAATGTTTGGTTACTTCAGTTTGGCGTAGATTATAGTCTGGCGAAAATTTTATTCAAGGTTATCAGTTTGTTCAATATCAGCAAATGTCAAACATTTTCATTCAGCAATTAGAGACATCAGTATCTTGTCTTTTATGGATTCCTTGATTTCGAGCAATAGCTTCGAAATGGTTTAGAGTGATATTTTGTCTCTGGTTTATATTTCATGATAAGCGACTGTTTTAGCGGACTGCTACTCATGAGAATTCGGTTTACTTTACTGTTCCTCTTATATTGTTGATAAAATGATTAAAATACCCGACCAAGTGTCATTTTTCATCTAATGAGAAATAGCTGCTTCAAAAAATTTTTTTTATATAAGAGGAGCCGGCTAGGAATTGCAAGATTGGTACATTGTCTTTCAAAAGTATTGATTTTTGCCGTGTTAATTTAGTGTAGACTATTAAACAAAACGTCACTTCTGTTACTTTATATCTTAGGCTGATTGTTTTGAACGCAAATCAAGCTCTTTGATAAAACGGTCAAAAGATTGGTAAAAAATTATTTTCGTCAAATCTCCTTGTTTGGCTTGTAAATACGCAACGCTTTGTTCAGTATAAGAAACTGATCTGAACATTATTTGTTTATAAGCACAAAGAATGTCCTAATAAGTGGATATTTAAACAAGAAGCGGAAGAAAACGTTATCAGCCATGCAACTTTTGACCTTGTAAAAATCATAACCCAAATTCCTATAAAGTAAAACGAACTATCTTAATACTTTTAATAACATAAAAGTTCTTGTTCCATTAAGACCATTGCTAAAAGTTCAGCAGAGCGTTTTGTGCTCTGTACATAATAACAATAAAGATAACGCGGTATAATGATAATTTATAGGGTTGGAAAAAATAAATGATATATTTTTTAAAAAACATAAAAACGATTCTTTAGTCAGTTAGAACAACTAACAACACCGTCAACAGGGACAACAATATCTAGTATACAAGGTTTAGTATCGGTCGGCGTCCAGAACCCGCAGTAGAACATCAAGCCGTACTACCTGTTGTACGCGCGGCTGTGCGCTCATGCGCCCTCAGCTGAGACCCCAAGCCGATGGCCGAGCCACAAACATGAGGACATCGGTATCACGGAAAGCTGCCAGGCGCAGCAATACGCTATTTCCGCCTCCTTCGTTTTTCTTTTAACTCCTCCACCCTGGAATGCTCAAAATCATTCACCGCCTTCCTGCAAAGTCCACGCCAAGTCGCTCTGTCGGCCGCTCTAGATCGGATTTGCGTGAATCTCGAAGTTATATGGCTGAATCCAGCACCTTTTCAACGTTGCTTTGAGCTGGTCCTTGTAACGCTTCAGGGGCACACTGACATGCCGCCTGCCCTGCTCGAGCTCACCAAACAGAAGCATGCGTGGTATCTGCGTCTCACCTATCTGCGCAACGTGCCCGGTTCAATGCAGGCGTACCTCCATAATATGGGCCTCATGCAGTGCCACGAGTTCTGCACCTTTCCAGCTCCTCAGTATTCGATAACCGGTCTTCCCGACTGATCCCTGACGTAGGCAACTCATATGAAAGCTGTCCATTTGCCTGATCTGACCTCGGTACGCTGTCCAGGTCTCGCAGTTGTACAGCAATACCACAGCCGCCTTGTATACAGTCAGCTTTGTTAATGTAAAGATGATAACATTGGTGATGATAATGATGTGAATGATGCTGATGCTTGAAATCTGCTTGAAATCTGATAGTATTCTAAAACGTATTTAAACTTTTCGAATTATACATTTTTTTTAGATAGTTGTTTTTGGCAGTCAGAATAAGAATTTAATTATATTAGCTTAAAATTGTTATCTACAACGAAATATTCGTTTACAGTAGTTTATACTACACTGTTCTCAAGCACTTTAAATAACGCCTCATCGCTAGAATATGAATTTAGTAGTTGCAAAACAAAGACGTAAATACCAAAGAGATGTACAGAATTAATCTGGTTCGGGACGTAAGATTTTGGACAGAGATTGTTTACAAATAGAATGTACAGAATAAATATTGCTCAATTATCAATACGAGCGGTCCTATCTATCGTATTACTCGTCTAAATAATTTTTTACTGTATTTTTGTCTCGAATGTATGTTTTTCACGCTGTTTGTTTTGAAGAAACTTTTTTTAAAGAAACTTTCCTGGCAAAATAAAAGTTTTTAGTTAAATTCAAGCAAACTATACAATTCTTTAAGCCTTTACTGTTTATCTTTCCTGCAAGAAAGCGGAAGCACGGAGTTTCATTAGACGAAAAAAAAGTTTCATTGATCATTTGTTACGTATAAACTTCGCTTGCGAAGATAAAAAAGAGAGTTTTTGGTTGAGCATAAAAAAGACTGGGGTCGGAAGCGGTTTCGGAAATGATCTTGCTGAATGTTTGAAAGTGTCAACAGTATTTTATAGTTTATAGTGTCAAATTGAAGTTTTGAATGTGATTGTACACAAGAACTTCCAAATGCAAAGATAGAGCAATTTGGAGTTGGAATGATAGTTACAGATCTCTTCAATAAGATATGTTAAATTACTTTTTTCGAATATGCATGTTAATTAGTAACTTTTAACTATAGTTTGGAGTACTTAACGTTTTCCAACCCCAAGAGTCACCGTTAACTTGGGCGACAATAACTTCAGCATGGGCGTAATGAAGCAATATTTTTTAAGGTCATAAGAGCAGCAGATAAAAGTATTAGGATTAAGAATTTTTCTATAAAATGAGAATAAATTGTTTCCAGTCATACCGAGATAAATGTTTTGATATGGTTTTAATTGCATTGGAAGTCAGTGAAGTACATTGTGTACTTTAAAACTGTCAAAGTTTGTTTCATTTGTTGCCGAGGCGTTCTAGTTTGTCTTTGAATAAGAAAGGTATTTGAATTAAAGCAGAGACACAAGAAGTTTACAAACAAAACATCCCATAAAAAGAAAGCTTTTTTCTATGGTTTTTCATCTACATACATAGCTTAAAATTTGTTTATAATTTTGCAAAAACAAATGCTGTCACGATTATGTTGGCTTGCTGCCTTAAAACAATTTGTGTTTTCAAGAACCGTAGAATAGCAAAAGAAATTAAAGACTTAAAAGAAATTAATTCAAGAAATAGAAACTCATAGAATGTTCTTTAGAAAAAGCCTACAATCATTTCGTACTGGAACTAAGCCGAGCGGCCGCCCTCCTTGACATATGTTCCGGTGAATGTTCGTAAATGATAGACCGTTGTTTGATCAAAGTCTCCATATCAATTCAATCTTGTCACAAGTTCCAAATTGATTATAAAACTATTAATTCTTAATTCCGGTTGTGCGGAAATTACTTCAGGGTTTTGTCCTTGTGACCATAAAACTGGAGCTGTCCTCCCACCTTGCCACACTGAAACCAAACAGCAGCATCAGAAAGACAACCGATTACTTACGTTGTATCTCCGTTTACTACTTTACAAAATGAAATTTAGTATTCTTGTTGCTGTCTTCTTGCTAACAGTTCTTACCTTACCTGAAAGCCGAGCTTTTACAGCTGGTGGCGGTGGAAACATTCCGGGGGGTCATGGCAAAAAGAGGGAATTGCTTGTAAGTTGACCATTTCAAGTTTAAAACTTAACGTTTCCGTTACTGAAATGTTTTGCGAACTTTAGTGTGTATACAGATTACAGTTCTCCTGTTTTATGCTGTGAGAAAACAACACGAAAACATAAACCTGTTTGAGCACCTTTCCCAAATACCTCTTAATAATCATATTTTTTTGTTCATTGTTTATCAAATGGGCTAGACACATTTTTCATAAATTTGTTAAATTAATTTTGATTGAAATTAAGCTTTTTCAAGTTTTCAGTCTCACAAGAAATGCAAGCTACGGTTTATCTAATGACTGACTGTTTTGTTTGATCATGGAAGTTGCAATAGAAATAAGATTTCTTGCTTCATTAGATTTTTGATTATGCCAAAGTCAATAATTACATTTTCGGCAAACATAGACTTTCTACTATAGAAAACGGTCAGAGATCAAAATCGAACAGATTACTTTTAACAATTAAAAATTGCTTCTAAAGAATTTCTCTTATTCTTCTTTTATTGTCTTCTTAAACGATGAAAAATTGTTCCGTTATTTCTTATATATAGTTATTTCTAAAAAAAAGTTAGTTTATGAAGCAAAGCTATTTTGACAATCTAAAAAGTTTAAAAATATATTCTTATTAATCTGAGTGCTTTGGTAAAGTAAAAGTTGTTAATAAATTACAGATTTAACAAAGTCTCGTACAACACTCGATCGTACAAACATTTTAATGTTTTGTGTCAAGGCTCTGTAATGATTTCTTCAATTTCATTCAATAAAAAATATTTTATTAATCGAGTTTTTATTAATTTACTGTTTGAAATATTTGTTTGACTTAATAGCTGCTTTTAAAAGTTATTTCAATCATGTCAGACTTTCTTGTGCACTATACCTTGCTCGAATATGAAACAGTTGTTTTCTTTTTAATTCAGTGTTGTTTTTGTCGGAAACAAAAAATATTTTTGAAAAAATGTTCATTTTATATGTCGAAACACCAAACACTATCTCTTTAGGAAAAGAATTTATGAGAGAGATCCTTTATCGTTAAGGTTAGTTTTCACATTATGCAAGAAGAAGGACCAGTCAGGTTCTTATTGTTTTTAGTTTATCTATTTGTTTTTTTTTTTCCCGACGCAGCTTACAAGAACAGTTGGCGAGATGTGCAGAGTGGCACGCAGGCATTGTAAAAGGGAGTTTGACCAACCTTTCTACTCAAACGGTCTCTAGGGAGAAACTAACAATCGTACTGACTATTGCCAGCACGGAAAACTGAAACAGAACATTTTTCGAACGGACTGCTCTTTTCAACAAACATAATCAATGAAAACGTCATGAAGCAAAAACAAACAAGAGAGAAAAAAACAAAGGAAAACTTTCAAATTGTATATAAAAAATATAATACACTAATAAAAAATTACAAAAACGATTCGAATATTTTGTTTGATTTGAAGTAAATATATGTAATATATAAACTATCTCTCACGAGTATTCAACACATGAAAAATAACAAAATATAAACCTATTATGCATTAGGTCCTTAGTTGACCCCAAACTCTCAATTCAAACGGCGTACTTCAAAAAAAACCAGTTACTTTGTTTTTTGATGTTTCGGTTGCCCCTATGGGAATTTCTTCTCAATTTTTCTTCTGTCTACCCCTCTTGAGTTTTCCTTGTGGCGTTAAGGTTGTATTTTAGCATCCTGGGTGTTATCCATTCTATGATCTTCTCCTCTTCAGCTTCCTCTTCCTTTCCACATTTTAGCTCTTTACATCATCAAGGGCGGATCTAGGGGCGGTTCGGGTGGTTCGGTCGAACCCCCTAAAGTGAAGTAAACGCAAATATTTTGACCATTTTGCTTCAAAAATAGCAAAAACTGAGGTTGTTCTAAACTACTAAACACCAACGATTAGACCTCAAAACGCTCGAAATCACCTTTCTGAGGACCTACATCGCCTAGGATGGACGATCCGCCTTTGGCAGACATTTGTCCGAACCTCCCTTTGCTAAATCAATGATCCGCCCCAGCATCATTGTCGGATTTTGTACTTTTTGTATTGAGATATTCAGCCTTCTAGAACAAGGTTAGTTTTGCTAGATGGGAAAAGTCTTTTTAAATAGCGTTGCTATGGTAACGCAGCAGGCGCTCCTATATCACCAGAATAATGTTTTCCGGTCCCGTTTTGCTTAGCACCAACTCATATGAAACTCGTTCGGGCCTGAGAGTTCGCAAAATTTGGCGCAAACATCGTTCTAAGGCGCTTGAACTGAGTTTTGTTTCCGCTCATGCTTTGTTTTATTTTTGCCATTTATTACTTTTTATTTTCTTTCGTGAAAATTTACATTTTTTGATACACCGTTTTTTATAGTACTCATGCTTTATCCGCTCATGCTTCTGCTGATTTTGCTTCGGTGAGACAGTTCTCGAGTTCCACGCTTCCACGCTTTTGATGAGACACCCATAACATTTCTCAGGACGATTTCCAACACGCTTCCGACTTCCCCTTGCTTATCTACATTGTGACCAAGACCACGGTAGAGTTAAATGGCCTTTTAACAGTCTTTCAGCTCACTTAGGGTAATGATAATACCGTCTGCTTGTTCTTACAGCCGTTGTATGAAAATGATAGGCTTTTATAGGGTAAATTGTCGCCAAACGGAGTTTTTGTCATGGAATGAAGCTGCGCATGACATTTTCCCGAATCACTGTAATGCAAAAGGTTTTGCAGTTGAAATGCAAATTACCTCGTTTCATTTTCACGTAGGGCGCAGCATCCATATACCCACGTACGCCCGTGCGTACAGCTGGAATCTGGAAAAAATATTTTTTTATTCCTTGAACTCCAGAGATTGGTAAAATAAACAACTTTCTAGGGCATTTTCCTTCGCAATTATTTACCGAAAATGTCCCGCGGAAAAAGCAGGAAATGGCATTTCTGAGACCCTATGTTTTAAGATGTTCTGGGGGACCATGCCCCCCAGACCCCTCTAGTTTGGAGCGCCTTCGGCACTCAATTTTTTTTTCGCCTGCTTATACATAAATTTTACGCTACGCCCCTGCCGAAAAAGGGATTAATTAACAAATAGAACACAAAGCCGAATGGACTACACGCCAATAACCCATGAGACTGAAGACAGCCGAGTGAACTATTACTGACTGACAGGTATGATGGTTTTAATAACAATCGACTAGCTACTAAGAGACTAGAATCGACCCTTTGTTATGGAAGCCCATATCGGTATGCCTTGTTACTGTAACTGACTGTTCAGCAAAACGGTAAATTGCAAGACTTTTGTTGTTTAATTCCGCTTCTTGCTCATTTGCGAACGCAGAACGGTAATA